>ML249283.1:0-26416 GCA_005239495.1 Nicotiana undulata
ATTTTGGAGACTATTCTCCAAAAGTTCTTCCAAAGCATTTTGCTCCTGGTTTCCTTCTTCAAGCACTCCAACATGAGCTTGAACTCTCCATTTCTACCATGCTCAAAATTTTTCCAATTTATTACCCCTAAAATTTCCATAACAAAAAGTAGATTCATCATAGTGGGGGCTTGGGGAAGGGATGGACAAATACAAACAATCATACTCATGGGTTTGAAATTGTGCGCACAATCCATCTCCGGGAGAATTTAAACAATTTTTCCACGAGTGTGGTCCTCCACAATAAGGACAAGGGTCATCAAAATATGAACAACTACCATCCGACCAATATTCATCATATGATGCCATATTTTTTTTAATGAAAAATTAAGAGAATAGACAAGAGAAATAATTACACAAATATTCAAAAATTTGGATCAAAGCACTAAAGCTTACTTCTCAAACAACCTAAGTTACGCCAATTGGTCCCCAGCAACGGCGCCAAAGCTTGATACGCTCAATTTACACCTTAAAATAGGGTAAGCGATCGTTGTCAAATATAGTAACCCAACAAGGTTGGGGTCGAATCCCACAGAGAACAATATGAGGGCGATTAGGAATGCTAAAGAGTTATCACTTATCGCGCAATGCAAAACTAATAAGATTTTGGGTTTTGATAATCGTTTATAGCTAAATGCGAAAATATAAACTAATATAGAAAGCGAGTAAATGATCAATGGCAACAAGAATCGGGTATTACACTCAAGTAACGATCCAATGTATTTCACGATTTTACAAATATGAGTGAGATATGTTAATTAGCCACGAATAATATTTCTTAATTAGCTTTTCCCAAAGACTAACAAGACTTCCTAATTGAATTATCCCTAACCCAATTAGGAGATTAAGCACTTCCGAGTTTGGCTACAAGTAGTTCAATCCTATCCCTAGGTAGAATCTATAAAATGAGGGTTAAATCCTCAAGTTCTTGTTAATTAATCTTTCCCAACCCCAAATAATCTTTTCCAAAATTAATTCGGAGTTAATGGGCGAGTTCTAGGGTTAGATAATCCCTTTGGAAACATTAAAGAACAAGAATAATTAGAATAACAAACACCCACTTCATAAATATAATAAAATCATTCAATACATAAGCACAACAAGGTATTTAATCCACACTTTAAATATGAATATTCACATAAACAAGATTCAAGTGTTGGAAAAATACTACACACTTAGATATTCAATACAAAACAAGGAAATGAAGAAATAAACATAAATAGGTAAGAAATCCTTAACCAAAATGATGAAATCTTCAAGACCCAAGTGTGTGTGCAAAGCCCTAGCTTCAAGACTTCTTCTTCTCTCTCAAAATTATCTATACAAAACTAATATGTCCAAAGATATGCCAAGATGACTGCTAGGTCGAGTATATATAAGTTGAGTTTGGAAAATGTGAATTTACACTCTTGTCCAGATCTGATGCCCGACTATCGCACCTGCGGAAGACTCCTCGCATGTGCAATTTCGCAGGAGCGGAAATATTCACGCAGGTGCGAGTTCTGAGCTTTGGTCAACTTTCCGCAGGAGCGTACATCTGGTCGCACCTGCGGTTCCACAGGTGTGTGAATTTCACTCACAGGTGCGAGTCTAGGCTGGTTTGACTTTCCATCGCAAGTGCGGACATATGGTCGCACCTGCGGTTCCACAGGTGTGTGAATTTCACTCACAGGTGCGAGTCTAGGCTGGTTTGACTTTCCATCGCAAGTGCGGACATATGGTCGCACCTGCGGTTCCACATGTGCGTAAAAAGCACCGCAGGTGCGAGTCCTGTGTGACTAAGCTGGCTTCGCAAGGGCGATCAATCCTTCGCAGGTGCGAGGTCGCACCTGCGGCCTAGAATCCGCAGGTGCGGAATCACTGAAGCATTTCATGCACTTTTTCACCACTTTTTGTCGAACTTTCATTCCAATTCAACACCAACCTTCATAGCATCATTTCCCTGAAAACTTAGCAATTATACACTAATAATGACCTCAAGTTATCATTTAACAATACAAAATCTAATGAGAAGAGGCTAAAATGAGTGGTAAAATCACCACTCATCACTCCTAACCACCTTTTGGTACTTAGAGCGATACTCTCTATACTTTGACTCCATCCTCCTATAGCAAGAAACCCTCTCCTCCTCTTGTCGGTCACACTTAATTTCCAGAATGAGAGTCTAGCAAGGTAAAAGAAACAAATTAGCCAAGGTAAAACGATAATAGCGGAAAATGAAAAACTTAGAAGAAAACACTCACCCGCAGGGCCATTCTCGATATGCCAAGGGAAAGGTCGGCATCTTTCAATATCCGCAGCGTCCTGTTCTCTGCCTCAGCGCACAAAGGGGAGAACGACGGCACCACGCGCTCTGTATCGACCAAAAGGTTGTAGTCTACGAGGATGACTATGTGTCGATTGGGACCCTCGTCCTTATCTCCACAAAGTCGTCCTCTCGGTAAAGTCCAGTACCTCTTCGGGCTCAATGTCAGAACCAGAATCGACGTCTCCTACGTGAGCATCACCATTTTTTCTCACCAACGATGAAGAGCTACCCTCCACAACCCGCACAAGCTCTTCGCTGCTACCGTTCCCCTCGACCTTGGAAGGTCTCACCTTAATAAAAGATACTGACATAATAGACGCCTCTACGATCGGAAATGATTTCGGCCCCGCCTTAGGAGCCACCGTTTTTTCCGTCTCTTCAACAACCACGACCTTCCCTGTTTCCACCCTCCGCCTCTTCCTCGGCGACGGTTCCTCTCCATAAGACGGATCGTCGATAAGAAGGAGAACCTGTTGAGGTAGGGACTCGTCGAGAACAACGACGTCTAAAGATCGGAGTTCCCCTGCCTGCGAAGTCTGAGTGTGATCTCGCACAAACATGACTAAAGCGAACTCCACCGCGGCCGAGGTCATCGTATGACGAAAGGAAAGAGCGGGTGTCTTCCCCTTCTTAGAAACCCGCCGACCTGACACCAACGAGGAATTAAGTCAGAAACAATAAGGGACGAAGCCGAACAAGGGAATAAGGTACTTACGAGATGGAATCTTAGGCCTGTAGCGCTTATGAAAAGAAGCCCAATCACGAATCCCAACAATATGAGGCAACACACGATCCACCCAACCCTTTATGTCCAAGACAGGGAAGGAGAACGCCTCACAACTGAAGCTAAGAAGACGATGAACGTATCAGAAGCCGAAACGAAAAGAAAATAACAAAGAGTGAATGGCGGAGGTAACGGGAAGATACTTACGACTATAATTCCACTTCTCAGGAAACCATTCGGGTCTGCCACCAAATTCTCAGTTCTGACAAAGAAGTATTTGTGCAAGAACAATCGACTCGCCTTATCGTCCATCCCCGCCACTAATCCCTTCATCCCACGATTCCGCAAATATATCAGAATGCCTCTAAAGAAGGTAGGCAAGAAAAGGTGCAATAAGAGGTGAAGGTCGACCTCGCAACCGGCCAGTTCCACGTATTTAGCAAGCATCAGGAAGACCTTATACAAGTAAGGAGACAGCTGTGCCGGGAAAACGTCATAAAAGCAGAAAAATTCTTCGGTTAACCGAGGAAGAGGGAGAGTGTAGCTGATCGAGAATGGGTAGGCGTAGAAGGCGCAGAACCCGGGCCGGTGAACCTGAACAATATTACCCTCCGTATGGACGATCTCGACATGAGGAGGGATGTGATATTTAGCCCGTATATCAGCCAATTTGACCTGCCCCAATTCAAAAAGCTCAGGAGCAGGAGCAGGAGCAGGTCCTTTAGGAAAGTCATTCCTAACCATAGGGTTTTTAGGAACCACCTCTTCAACGGTGGGAAAATTGTCATCTCCTTCAACCGAAGCTTCCTCGTCAGTAATGGCCACTAACAAATGGGTGGCACCGGAAACATCATTGTGTCTATGATGGGGAGTCGACATGGCGTCAGTATGACATATGAGCAATAAGATGAGAGAATAGGGTTAATGATTGAGAGAGGAACTGGAAACTGGAAGGGAAAAGATCACAAAGAACAGAGAAGAAGAATAGAGCAAGAATGAGTGTCTAAGAAGTGAGAAACAGTAAAATTTTTGAATGAGAAACCCCTTCCCTACTTATGGGTTTGAGTCGCATCAAAATCGAGGCCTAAAAGTCGTCAATGGCACCAGAATCGAAGCACCAACAATGCAGATCATGCATTGGAAAGACGCCTAATGATAACGTGCGTGATAATGACAACACGTGACGTCACCTATGCCTATCGCAACCTTGCCGAAATTTAATAACATGGTTTCGATCAATCCAACCGGCACAACCAAATTTCTCTCATAGCGAGCACGGTGTAATCCGCTCATCAAGGACGAAGAGGCCACGACCTTAATAAGCGGAGGAACTAACTGTATTGGTCAAAATTTGGATCGAGCATAATGGCTTCGTTGGTCGAGGTTGAAGTCTAGAGAAGACCAATATTTAGCGACGAAGACCCTTTCTCAAGAGAGGTCGACGTTTGGTCGAATAGAAGAACGGATGGTAGCGGTAGAATAGGTTTAGGTCAGGAAGAGAGAATATTCTAATACTTTTTCAGGGTTATAAAAGAATATCCCTGTATATAGGAAAAGAAAAAGAGAAAAAAGGGATCTGGAACTTTCTAAAAGGAACACTTTATAACATTGACTATTGAGAATATACAAAACTGGTCTTTTCTATCGGTTCTCGGATTGGAAGATACCTTTTCATCTACGAAATCCAAGAATCTTGTGTTTCATCCACGTTTTCTCTCATCTACACTATCGACGTTGATTGGCTTCAGCCATTCAATATTTGGGCGAGATATCCTTTATTATTACATTTATTTCTCTTACAACAACAACAATAACAACAAACCCAGTTTGATCCCAACATTGTGGGTCTGGGGAGGGTAGTCTGTACGCAGACCTTACCCCTACCTAATGCAGGTAGAGTGGTTGTTTCCAATAGACCCTCGGCTCAGGAAGGGCAAAAAGAAGAAGAGGGAAGCAAGGAAGGAAGAAAGATCGAAGAGAAAAAAAAGGGACAGATAAAGGATAAATAGTATCAAATAATAGCAACATGGAATACAATACGTGAGGCGAACAAAACCACATAACGTCATAGAAATCTAAGAATATGAAGGGACATGCATGCTACTAAGCCTATCGGTGAACACTATAAACTACCTACTAACCGTCTACCTTAATCCTCGACCTCCACACCCTCCTATCAAGTGTCATGTCCTCAGTGAGTTGAAGCAGCCATGTCCTGCCTAATCACTTCCCCCCAGTACTTCTTAGGCCTACCTCGACCCCTTCTCAAACTTTCCATGCCAAACCTCTCACACCTCCTGACAGGGGCACCAATAATTTTTCTCCTAACATTTATTGTCGTTGCATGCATTTAATCCACTCACTCACTTGTGTATTCATCATCAATCATCATTCACATTTTTGTCTTGCATTTACTATTGCATCGCGTAAATTCATTCTATTCATCACCAAATTAACAGATTTAGCAGTCATTAAATTTAACTGGGATTAATCCTTCATTTCCCTCGTTAACTCGTGTAAAAAAGGAATTAGCATATTTTTGATAAAATAGTTTGTTCATATGATTTTTTTTTCTTATTTCGATCATCTTCAGAATATTGTTTTGGATACATTGAACCCAATTCTTAAAATTGAGTTTCAAAAAATTTATGAAGATGATTGTCAAGTTCGTAAAAGTGGTTTACTTTGTCAGAATAAATAACATTTTCCTCACAAAATTTTAATATTTTTCCAGTAAAATGTATATCATACATAATTTTTATTTTTAAATATCTTTTTTTAACTTAACTTAAGAAATTATTATTTTTCAAATCACATATTTTATACCTACTAAATCTCCACAATTTCTTTTGGCTCTTCCCCAAGGGCCATCTTCATTTTTTTTCCGGTTAAACTTTCTTCAAGCAAATATCCACATATTTTGCTGTTTAATTTAGCTACTTTTGAATTGTAACACATTTTGCTGTTTAATTAATTTACCTACTTTCTTTCTCTCCTACATTTCTCAAAAATTTTATGTGTCATGGCTTACGCTACCTAGAGGTTGTTCTGTCGAATTGATCATTACCCTTTTCAGTGGAGGTAACTTTAGTGGTCAAACACATATATAGTTGTTTCGCCTAAAATTCGGATAATAATTAAACTTATATTGTGATTTTAATGATATGTGATTTCGTCCAATAACAATTGATAAACAAGAAACTAACAAATGAATCAGGCAATAAAATAAATCAAACCAGCGTGTGAGCAAAGCTTCGACCTCGATTTGAGATAGTCTCGAGGTGGAATAGTAAGAGCAATAAACAAATAAATCAATTCTGATGAACAATAAGTGAAAGAGGTACCATGAAAGCAAGAAAGTAACGAGTGTATATGATTTTCTCAGTGAGCAATGATGATTACAAATGAATGAAATTCTTCTTTATATAATAGAGGAGTCCTAAATAAGGTACACTTCAAATTATAGTAGAAAATCTTATTAATATCTGATTAACCGCCATAGATTGATCCGTTCTGAGATTCACGCCACGATCCTCGACCAATTGCAAATATCTCGCCCTTTTTGTTATCAAGCTATGCCGATGTCACTCGGAGTCTGTCTCTTTCTGGCCTCGATTAATGTCGACCTCGATCTTAAAAGAGGCTTCGATTTTGGACTCGACGTCCTAGCTCTTCGACGTGACATTCATATCTCAACCAAAGAATGAAATCGGGTAGTCCCTATTTCTACCGTATACAGATAGTCCCCTCGTTTCTTAGAGTAAAATGATAAGAAACGACTTGAGCCTCGATTTTTTGAAGACCTTGATAGTGAAGTCATCCTCGCGACGTAAGCGATGGAGGTGACCGAAACGTCCCGTCGGTACAGTTCCCCAAACCATTAATGCAGTGTACGGTCGGCCACTAGCACCACCGGTCCGTTGCCGTAAATCTATAAATATAGATTCTTTTGTTGAATAAAACTTTTACTTTCACCTTCATCAAATTTTCTAAGTCTCTTAAACCCTCTCCATATCTTCTCTTTCACCACCTATTAAGTCAGCTTTGTTAGTCTCAAAATACCAAGTTTCACCTCTTTCCGCCTCTTTCTACCTAAATCAATAGCGAAAACCTCCAGAACCAATCAACAAAAAGATAAAGCTTCCTCTTCTTCTTCCCGGCCGGCCGGTGACAAACATCGGTGGAACCGCTCCCTCACGAGTTTGTTCCCAGCCCATGTGTCTTAAAATACAACTTCAAAGTCGAGAACCCTCCATCGGTCCCTGGCCGATGTGAGCACGTATCGAGATATATCTGCTCGATAAAAGTGAGCTATCTCGAGGATGTGAAGAGAGATTGTAACTTGGGGGGAGGGGGGGAGGGCGAGGTCGTGGTACAAATCCCCGCTCCTAAAGAGAATATTACCACTCATGTGGAGGGGTTTCTAATCGTTTACACTTACCCCTTCACGTTGGGTTCCCTCGATCCAGTTATCATCGACTTCTTCAAGAGGTACCAGGTCACCCTTGGCCAAGTTCACCCTTCTTTCTGGCGTATTGTGATCATGCTCTGCTACTTTTCCAGCAAGGTCGAGGGGCTGTAGTTCACTCTCAAAATCCAACGCCGAAAACCCAAAGCTTTGTTATCGAGTGTCGATGAGGACAAAGACCGGGGTTGGATGAGTCGGTTTGTATGGGTGAGGACCTGCAACCTCATCTCAAAATAAAAACTATGGTTCCCCGAGAAGTAGAACCCCGAGCGTAAGTAACATCTTACCCATTAGTCTTCATATTCTCATTTTTTGCCTATATAATGTCTTTATTTGTCATGGAGCGGTTGCCTGGATGCCTTTTGCAATTCCTGACCTCGAGGCCTGGGTTCGGAAGTTGGCCTCGACTTCCTCCTACGCCGAGCGCTACCGGCATGGCTGGCAAAGGGAAAATGAGAGGTAAAGAATCATGGTGAGTGTTTTCTTCCTTATTTTTGAGGTACTTCTCATATTTATCTTTCTCACTAAGCTTCTTTTCGTGCAAGCCTGATCAAGGACGCGATATTGAGGCCCCCGAGCGGCGAGGAAGAGGCCAAGTCCTCGGTTCCGAAACTGGGGAAAGATAAGAAAAAGAAGGAGGTCTCGTTGTCCGGGGACCCCAAGCCCAAAACTCGAAGGACCGGGAGGAAGGTCATTTCTCTCACTATAGACTTGGTACGAAGTTTGAGAGAAGAGGAAGAAGAAGAAGGAGGTGCCTCGGTGTTGGTGGCTCGACCCAGGAAGACTGTCGAGGCCGCCAAACCTTCAAAACCAAAGGTGATTGCTGAGATCAAGCCTCATGATGAGGAGGCTTCCAAGAAAAGTTCGGGTGAGGACCCCAAATTGCTAGAGATCGAGATCGTCCCTCGACCATCCACAAACATACCAAAGGGGGCCGGTTCTGAGACCCCGAGAGCCGATTAGAGCGCCCTGAGTAACTCTCTCGGGGTAATGACAGCAAGTCATTCTCCTTCCTTACCGGCTTACTCTGAGGAGGAGATAAGAGAGGTTCGGGCCATGAGGACCCCTGACATAGGCGGAGTCCGTGGTGAAGAGGATCCCTTTCGGGATTGCTTTACTAGGGTCCATGATTCCTTCGACCTTAACGATGCGTCCACCCTCTTCGAAGAGGCCCACCGTCTCCTATCTCAGGTAAACATTAATTGTTGCAACTTCTCTTCTTATATTCCTTTCTTAAGTCTGACTTATTATTTTCTCATATAGGCCTTTTCCAAGTCCCGGGCCGATCTGAGCCAATGTGAGACTGAGCTCCAGAAGGATTCGGAGGAAAGAAATGCCCTTAAGATCCTTTGTGGGAAAAAGGATGAAAAGCTCAAGGAACTTCGAGCAGACCTGGCCAAGGCCCGTTAGGAGGAGACCTAGCTGAACGAGCAGGTAACTGCCCTTTTGAATAAATACAGGCTTGACTCCCAAGGTGGAGGCTAACATTTTGATGTCTCAGTTGCAGCAGAAGATTGAAAGAACCGAGCTATTCCGGGGGAAGTCGATCAAGTTAAAGTTGACTGCCATCGGTGGAAAGAAAACACGGACCACCTTGTTATGGAAAAAGAGGCTGCCTCGGTCCAGCTGTCATCGGCCGAAGTTCAACTTCGGAGTACTAAGGAGAAGAACTCGAGGCCGAACTTGTTGAGGCCAAGGCGAAGGTCTTAGTTGACAAGTCCATAGCCGTGTACCTGGCTGATGTCGAGGCTGCCCAAACTCAGCTGAGGGAGGTCACCGATCGAGTGCGATGGAGTACGAATCTGGATAAGTGCCAATCTCTGAGCGATACCCTCGAGGAAATCCATGCTCGAGGCTTTGACCTCTCCGAGGAAATAGCTCAAGCTAAGGTGCTCGAAGCCAATGCCAAGTTTCCTGCCTCCTCCTATGACGACAATGATGATGAAGGCAGCCAAGGCAGGCCCGATAATGGCGAGGGGCCCGAAGAAGAAGCTGCCCCCGAGGAAGAAGTCACCTCCGAGCTTAGTTAGGATTTGTATTTTTCCTATTTTCTTGTAAGACCTTTGTCGGTCTTTTGTACATATTTTTGTTCAAACATATATATAAAGAAATTTTTCTTTTGAATTCCTTCACAAATTTTGTCTTCAAACATGCTTTGTGCCTTGTAAAATTTTAGCACACTTTTATGCCTTGAACAATATGTTTGAGACTTTGGTTTTGGGTGACTTGGTCGAAGTCACAATAGTACTGTTTTTATAGTCGAGTTTGAGTAAGACTCGAACTCGAAGCAACATAACCCTTAGGTTTGTATCGAGTAATAATGAATCCTCGAGCTGTAGTCAAGTGAGTTTTTATTCGAACTTAAAGTAGTGGAACCCTTAGGTTCTAATTGAGTGAGAACGTATTCTCAAACTCTAAGTGTATTGGCCCTTAGGCTCTTTGAATTGGGATGATATGGCCTCAAAAGAATGGCTTTTTCCCCCTCTTTCCTCTTAAAGACTTAATAAAATTTTCTTATGCCTTAGTATTTATTTTTTTACCCATTGGGTTTTTTTGAGGGTTTAGTATTGATTAAAGCCCCTTTGCTTTTTGTGCCTTAGCACAAGTTTGTATTTGAATAATTCGATACTTCTTAAGGTTTTTTGAGGGCTGATTTTATCGAAGCCTTTTGATTATTTTACCGAGGGTAGCCTTTTTTTAACCGGTTTTCAAAGAATTCGAAGGCCTATTTTTATTGCGAGGTTCGGACGTCTCGGAGCTGCGTTATTTTGGCCGTAGACTTTGGGTACACCTCTTGTAATTATTTCCCAATAACACTTCGAACTTTTTCGAAGCGTTAGTCTCCGAGAATGATGGCTTTAGCCTATAAATCGAGGGATGACTCTTTGAGGTCTTATGGTTTCGAGTTTAGATAATTCGAACATGTTGATTTTCGAAGGCAGTCCCCGAGTAGGGTGGTTGATCGTTCGGGGTGTAATTGTACTTGGCTCTTGAGCCATTTTTCACAAAAATCATAAGTATGGAGCTTGTATAGTAGAAAATTTTCTTTGAGGCACAAGATATTTGATAAGGAAAAGTGCTTCTTTGAATAATTCATACATGCGTACATGTTTTGCCATTGGGGCTCGACTAATCTACATGGACACGGTTCATTCGACCGTTTGGCCCATTACAATATTTTCCCATCGATTCCCTTTTGACACGGAGTATTTTTCCTTGAAAATAAATCATCCGAGTTCGAAGCGTGAGTCCCCGAAAATGATGGCCTTGGCCTATAAATTGATGGATGCCCCTTTGAGGTCTTATGGTTTCAAGTTTAGATAATTCAAATGACGACAGTCCCCGAGTATGTGGGTTGATCGTTCGGGATGTAATTGTATTTGGCCCTTGAGCTATTTTTCACAAAAATCATAAGTATGGAGCTTATACAATAGAAAATTTTATTTGAGGAACAAGATATTTAATAAGGAAAAGTGCTTCTTTGAATAATTCATACATGCATCATGTTTTGCCATTGGGCCTTGACTAATCTAGATGGACACGGTTCATTCGACCGTTTGGCCCATTACAAAGTTTTTCTATCAAGGCCCTTTTGACACGAAGTATTTTTACTTGAAAATAAATCATCCGAGGGTGATGCCTCCAGTATTTAAGGTTGAATGTAAGGAGACCTCAAATACTCTAAGTCATCACGAACAATGGTTGCCTCATTAAAAACCTTGTCGGAAAAACCCATTTGGGATCAAAATCGGTCGAAGGGAAAAAGAGTGCAACGCGTGCTTTAGGGTCCTAATATCTTCCTTCTTGATGATAACTTCAATATTTTTGCTCGAACACCTGAAAATAAATTAGCGTAAACATAGATGAAAAGGAGAAGGTCATACCTTAACAGTAATATCGTTGAGGAGTGAGATATTCCAATTGTTTCGTAGTTGCTCGCCGTTTATCGTGCCTAGCTTGTAAGATCCCATTCCAAAGATATCGAAGACTTGATAAGGTCCTTACTAATTAGGGCCAAGTTTTCCTTCATTAGGGTCTCGAGTGTTGACGGTGACTTTCCTCAGGACGAAGTCCCCGATTCTGAAGTGGCGAAGGTTGGTTCTCCGAATATAATATCTCTCAATGCGTTGTTTTTGCGCAGCCATCCGAATGAGTATGGCTTCTCATTTCTCATCCAATAGTTCGAGTCTAGTATTCATATCCTCATGATTTGATTCTTTCGTTGTATGTCAGAATCTGGCGCTAGGTTTCCCGGCTTCGACTGGAATCAAAGCTTCAGAGCCATATACTAAGAAGAACCGCGTTTCCCCCGTACTGGACTTCGATGTTGTTCGATATGCCCAAAGGACTTCGGGTAGGATTTCTCTCCATTTATCCTTGGCGTCGTTCAACCTTTTCTTCAGATTCTGAATGATAGTTTTGTTCGTTGACTAGGCCTGTCCATTTCCACTTGGATGATACGCTGTCGATAAGTTCCTTTTTATTTTATGCTCTTCGAGAAAATTTGTTACCTTGTTGCCGAGGAATTGCTTTCTGTTGTCGCATAAAATTTCGGCAGGTATCCCGAATCGGCATATGATATGGTCCTAGATGAAGTCTTTAACTTTTTTTTCTCTGAATTTCTCGAAGGCATGTGCTTCAACCCATTTAGAGAAGTAAGCAGTCATAAACAAAATAAATTTAGCTTAACATGAAGGTGATGGCAGAGGGTTGACGATATCCATCCCCCATTCATAAATAGCCATGAGGATATGACTGAATGAATTTGTTCTTCGGACTGGTGGACCATTGGTGCATACCTTTGGAACTTATCACATTTTCAAACAAACTCCTTAGTGTCCTTTTCCACACTATCCCAATAGTATCTTGCTTTGATGATTTTGTGAACTAGTGATTCGACACGGGAGTGGTTCCCAAAAGTACCTTCATGAACTTCATGTAGGACATAATCGATGTCCCCTGGTCCCAAACATACTGCTAATGGTCCGTCGAACGTCCTTCTATACAATGTTCCATCTTTAGCTAATGTGAATCAAGCAACTTTTGTTCGTAGGGCCCACAATTCTTTAGGGTCCAATGGAAGCTTTCCATTTTTCAAGTACTCGATATATTTATTCCTCCAATCCCAAGTTAAGCTTGTGGAGTTTATCTCAGTGAGAACTTCTTCAATCACAGATCTTGAGAGTTGAACGACAGTCCCTAAGCTGATTTCGTCCTCCTCGACTAATGACCCCAAATTTTCCAGAGCATCGACTTCATTGTTCTGCTCTCGAGGTACGTGCTACAAAGTCCATTCTTAAAAATGGTGCAAAGTCACCTGCAACTTGTCCAAATACCTTTGCATTCTATCCTTTCAAACCTCGAAGGTTTTGCTTACTTGGTTTACTACCAGTAGGGAGTCGCACTTGGCTTCAATGACTTCTGCTCCCAAGCTTTTAGCTAGTTCGAGACCTGCAATCATGGCCTCGTACTCGGCCTCATTGTTAGTCAACTTAGAAGTTTTGATGGATTGTCTAATAGTGTTGCCCGTGGGCGGCTTCAAAATGATGCCTAGCCCGGCCCCTTCACATTCGAAGCGCCGTCTGTGAAAAGGGTCCACACCCTCGATGATGTACCTAATTTTAACAAACATTCCCTTTCGACTTCGGGTACGAGGGTTGGCGTGAAATCGGCCACGAAGTCTGCTAAAATCTGAGACTTGATGGCCGTTTGGGGTTGATATTCGATATTTTACCCACTGAGATCGACGGCCCGTTTGGACAACTGGCCTGACAGTTCGGGCTTATGCAAAATATTACAATGCAGGTAATTGGTTAATACACTTATGGGGTGACATTGAAAATACGGTTTTAGCTTCCTAGAGGCGCTTATTAAAGCAAGTGCCAATTTCTCTAAGTGTGGATACCTAGTTTCTGCTTCTCCTAGAGTTTGACTTACATAATAAACAAGAAACTGCATACCTTACTCTTCTCGAACTAGGACACCACTTACCGCGATTTCTGAGACTGCCAAGTACAAGTAGAGTTTTTCATCTGCCTTTGGAGTATGAAGCAATGGTGTGCTCGAGAGGTATCATTTCAATTCTTTTAACGCTTGTTGGCATTCCGGGTTCCAGGAGAAATCGTTCTTCTTTTTGAGTAGAGAGAAGAATCTATGGCTCTGATCCGACAATCTCGAGATGAAACGGCCTAAGGCAGCTATCCTCCCTATCAGCCTCAGTACGGCTTTAACGCTATCCACGACAGTGATGTCTTCGATAGCCTTTCTTTTATCGGGGTTGATCTCGATTCCTCGATTCGACACCATGAAGCCAAGGAACTTGCCCGAACCAACCCCGAAAGCACATTTCTCGGGGTTGAGCTTCATGTTGTATTTTCTCAGTATCTTGAATGTTTCCTGCAAATGTGTCAAATGGTCCTCTGCGCGCAGGGATTTAACTAGCATATCATCAATATATACTTCTATTGACTTACGTATTTGTTCTTCGAACATTTTATTTACTAGGCGTTGGTAGGTATCCCCTGCAAATTTTTTAGCCCGAAGGGCATTACGTTATAACAATATGTTACATACTTGGTGATAGATGAATTCTTTTCTTGGTCTTCCGGGTTCATTCGAATTTGATTGTACCCGGAATATGCATCGAGAAAACTAAGGATCTCGTGGCCGGCTGTGGCGTCGATCATGAGATCGATGTTAGGCAATGGAAAAGAATCTTTGGGACATGCCTTGTTCAAATCCTTACAATCTATACACATCCTAAGTTTGTTGCCTTTTTAGGAACTACGACTACATTGGCTAACCATTTGGGATATTTCACTTCCTGAATGGACCCTATTTTGAGAATTTTAGTTACCTCATCCTTTATGAATGCGTGCTTTACCTCAGACTGGGGCCTTTTTTTTTTTGCTTCGCCAGCCTGAAATTTAGGTCCAGGCTCAATCGATGTGTCGTTATCTCTGGTGGGATCCTTGCATGTCGTGGGACCATTTAAAATAATCTATGTTATCGATAAGAAATTTAATAAGCTTTTTCCTGAGTTAAAAGGGTTAACCCCGTCCCCAGGTATACCTTTCGCTCGGGCAAGTACTCAATAAATATAACCTATTCCAGCTCTTCTATGGTCGATTTGACGGCGTCGAATTCTTCGGGAATAACGAAGGTTTGAGGGGTCAAAAAATATTCATCTCCTTCTCCCTCTATTTCCTGATTCCCTGATTCAGCTGAGGCTGGTGGCTGTCTTTCTATTTGGCTTCTTGTTTACCTTTTATGGTTGATCCTTTCAATATTGACAGCGCCGATATCGGTATTACATCATCGACCACAAACATTTCCTTTACAGCATGCTGCTCCCCGTACATTATTTTTACCCCGTACGACGTCGGGAATTTTATCATTTGGTGGAGAGTCGAAGGGACTGCCCTCATGTTGTGGATCCAAGGCATCCCGAGTAGGGAATTGTATCTCATGTCACCCTCTATTACGTGGAACTTGGTATCTTGGATAGTTCCATCCACGTTCACCGGTAGGATAATCTCTCCTTTAGTTTTTTCGCTGGCCATATTGAAACCATTCAAGACTCGAGCTGCGGGCACGATTTGATCTTGTTGGTTGAGCTACTCCACGACCCTTGATCGGATGATATTTGCTGAGCTACCTGGATCCACTAAACACACTTAACTTGAACTTTATTTAATAAGATAGAAATTACCACAGTGTCGTTGTGAGGCTGAGAAATTACTTCTGCTTCCTCGTCGTTGAATGATACGGTGCCTTCTAGCACATGATCTCGGGTCCGTTTTTCCATAGTAATTGATACCTTAGTGCATTTGAACACGATCCCTTGTGGAATATTGACTCCTCCGACGATCATATGAATTACATGATGCGGTTCCTCCTGTTTACTTTGCATGTTGGCGTCCCTTTCTCTGAAATGATTCTTGGCTCGATCACTTAGGAACTCTCGAAGGTGACCCTCATTGAATAAACAAGCTACCTCCTCTCTTAATTTCCTGCAATTCTCGGTCCTGTAACCATGTGTGCCATGATATTTACACATCAAATTAGGGTTTCTTTTGGAAGGATCAGTCTGTATGGGCCTGGGCCATCTAGTATCTTTGATTCTTCCAATTGCCGATACAATGCCTGAAGCATCGACACTAAAATTATATTCCGACAATCGAGGTGCCTCTGTGGGATAGGCATACTTATCAAAACCACTTTTGCTCATAAGTCCCCGAGAATTCTGTTCTCGATCACTTCTTAAATCGTTCCGGGTAGAATTGCATCCTGGGACACTATTCTTGCGATCTGCGATGTACGACTGATATCGATCTTTGTTTGACCGTGGATCCCTGTCGATGTCCCTCTGATTTTTAGCTGTTGATCTGTTTGGATGCACTAAACTGGAAGGAGCTCCTAATTGGTCATCCTCGACCCTGATCTTTGATTGGTACCTATTGTGTACATTGGCCCAAGTGACCGCCGGATATTCGATCAAATTTTGCTTTAGTTGACATGATGCTATCGAACTTCGTTGCATCAATACCTTAGTGAAATCTTGAACAGCCCAATCATCTATGACCGGTGGCATATCCATGCGTTCTATTTGAAATCGGGATACGAACTCCCTCAACATTTCATTATCCCTCGGTCTTACTTTGAAAAGGTATGAGTTCCTTGTCACAACCTTTATGGCCCCGACATATGCCTGTACGAAAGAGTCTGCTAACATGAAAATGAGTCAATGGAATTTTGCGGTATATTGTGGTACCAAATCATTTCCCTCTTCGACAGTGTCTCTCCGAACTTCTTCAATAAAACAGTTCGATCTCATCATCCTCCAAATCGTTACCTTTGATGGCAAATGTATAGGAGGTAACATGCTCGTTGGGATCGGTGGACCGATTGTACTTAGGTATCTCTAGCATGCAAAACTTTTTAGGAATGGGCTTCAGATCCACACTTGGGAGAAATGACTTTTGTACAAAAAATTTCGAATATATCCCCTTCAAAATTGGCGGCGCCCCCAGTATCTGATCGACTCAGGAGTTATATGTTTCCACTTTCTTATAATTAGCTTCTTCTCCTGACTCAATCCTTTTGGTAAGTTCCTAGAGCATTTTTATTATTGCAGGATCCGTCCCTGATTCATTATTATTCGACCTCCCCGGTGTTGGCTTGGTACGATGGGTGGCTTCTGGTTCGACTCGTCTCGGGGTTCTATGTTGATTCTGTAGTTGTGCAATAGCGGTTTGCTAATCTTGTAGAATTTCGAATATTACTTGGAGACTAACTCCTCCCTCTTCTGTACCCTGTGCACTTTGACCACCAGATCGGCCTTCTCTACGTACACTCCCTTCGGGGTCTACGCCCAGATCTACGTTTAAAGCAACGTGTGAACTAACGTCGACTGGGGTTGGAAATCGCTGTTCCCCCGAGATCAGCCTACGGAACCTCGACTCCTAGAGCAATTACATTGTCGTTTTCCCCATGGAATCCAAGGCCATTGTCACAATGTGTGGGTGCATTTTGTTTGTTTGACATGTTTTAACCTAAAAGCAAAGATACTTGACAAGAACGAGCGAAAAATAGTGTGTGTTATCAAAATCAGCACTGAACAATCACTATTATCCTTAGCCCCACAGTGGGCGCTAAACTATTTACCTTAAAATTCAGATAACAATTAAACTTGTATTGTGGTTTTATGGATATGTGATTTCATCCAATACCAATTGATAAACAAGAAACTAAACAGATGAATTCGGAAATAAAATAAATCAAACCAGCATGTGAGCAAAGCTTCGACCTTGATTTGAGACAATCTCGAGGTGGAATAGTAAGAACAGTAAGCAAATAAATCAACTCTGACTAACAGTAAGTGAAAGAGGTAGCAAGTAAGTAAGAAAGTAATGAGTGTATATGTGTTTCTCAGTGAGAAATAATGATTACAAATGAATGGAAGTCCTCTTTATATAATAGAGGAGTCCTAAATAAGGTACACTTCTAATTATAGTAGGAAATCATATTAACATCTGATTAACCGCCATAGATTGATCCGTTTTGAGATTCACGCCACGATCCTCGACCAATCGCGGATATCTCGTTCTTTCTATTATCAAGTTATGCCTGTGTAACTCAGAATCTGTCTTTTTCTGGCCTCGATTGATGTCGACCTCGGTCTGAAAAGAGGCTTCAATTTCGGACTCGACGTCCTAGCTCTTCGACGTGACATTCCTATCTCGACCAAAGAGTGAAATCGAGTAGCCCCTATTTCTACCGTATACAATAGTGATTATGTTAGATTTTTCCTATTATATATATGGAGAAATATAATAAAGTTCATAATTAATATTTAATGAAAAATAAATTATGTCTGTCGGATCGGTTACTTGATAAACCTACCAGATTAAGTCAATTACTCTATAAAATTTGTCCTCTCGCACCCATTACCGCATTTTTTTATTCTCTTTTCCATCACTAAAGGCGGCGATAACGAAATTTAGGGCAAGAGGCTAGAAATCAATTTACAAATTAACTTTTTTGCTTCATGATAATGGCTTCCGCTTCAGGTATGTTTTCCGTAACAATTATATGTAAGATATCATGTTTAATATCCTGGTATGAATTAAAGTTTATGTTTACTGATTATTTATTGCAAAACCTAAGTGATTATAAATATATTGATCATTACATCGGGGACATTATCTAAAAATACTTTGATAAAGCTGTAAGCATTTCTCTAATAAGAAATTATAGCCGCATGATATTGAGATTAGAAGCTTAACTCAACAAATTGCAACATGTCGATAATGTTAATTCCATAGATACAATTCGAGTAGTCTTTTCCTTGAAATGATACTTCCACTTGAAAACGAAAACTCAAAGACCCTCATCTCAGCCAAATGATGAGTAATTCTCTTGACATTCAAATGTAAATATGACTTGACAACCTATTTGATAACATCCATAGCTTGAAGCTTCAGTAGTGATAATGTATGAGGAAGAAGACGGGAGGAGTTTCAGAGAGGGAATTCGAGAGAGAAATGAAGAACCTCCATTATCTTCTTTTGAAAACAAAATGTATATGTACAAGGACTATTTATAGACACACACCTACTATAGAACTAACCGACTACCTACAGTAATAACCGTCTAACTAATTCACTAACTGTACAAATAATACAACTTAATATACAATATTCTACATTCACAACTTGTATTGGCTCACCACTCTTCTACACTCCCCCTCAAGCTAATGGCTTGAACAAGTTCTTCAGCCCAAGTTTCTCTAGTAGATAGTCATGTTGCACCTTACCCAAGCTTTTGGTTAACAAATCAGCTAGTTTCTCTTTGGTAGAAACATGTTCAATTTTTATCACCCCTTGCATGATTTTTTCCCTTACAAAATGGCAGTCTATATCTATATGTTTAGTCCTCTCATGAAAAATTGAGTTTGCAGCAATCTGAATGGGTGCCTTGCTATCACACATAAGATCAACATGTAACTTTAGCTTCACACCAAGCTCTTCAAAAAGCCCTATTAACCCGGTCACTTCAGTTGCACGTGTGGCCATACTTATGAATTCAGCTTCTGCAGAGCTCCTTGATACAATGTCTTGTTTCTTAGACTTCCATGATACAAGTTCATTCCCAAAATTGACAATGTATCCAGTAACTGACCTTCTTAATCTATAGACAAGCTCCCCAATCAAAGTCACAATAGGCAGTAAGCTTATGTGTGCTATCAATAGGCATAAGTAGGCCAAGTTCAGGTTCAGCTTTGATGTATCTCACTACTCTAAGAGCAGCTTCCATATGTGACACCTTTGAACAGTGCATGAATTGAGTGAGAATTTTTACTACAAAAGATAGGTCAGGTCAGGTCATGGTGAGATATAACAGTCTTCCAACTAACCTTTGAAAGCTACTAGGATCTTTTAACATTTCATCCTCAGGATTGACTTTCAACTAGTTGTTATACTCTGTTGAAGTCAGTTTCTGATTCATTTCAAGTGGAGTTCCAACAGGTTTTGCTCCACCAAGTCCAGATTCAGAGATCAATTCCATGGCATACTTCCTCTTATTCATCACTATGTCTTCCTTAGACCTGGAAAACTCAATCCCTAGAAAGAACTTCAATTCACCAAGATCTTTCATTTTGGATCTGGTTTGCAGATAACTTCTTTTCTCATTTAGCTGCTTAGGATTGGTGCCAGTGATGAGTAAATCATCTACATACACTAGGACAATCACAATGTCATCATGTGTTTGTTTAGTGAACAAAGAATAGTCAAAATGACTCTGCTTGAATGCCATCATCACAGGGGCTTCAATTAGTTTTAAGTTCCATTGCACTGGAGCCTGCTTAAGGCCATACAATTATTTGTGCAATATGCAGACCTTCTTTGTCTCTCCCTGTCTGTAAAAGCCTTCAGGAATATGCATGTACACTTTCTCTAGGAGATCATCATTGAGGAATGCATTGTGTACATCCATTTGGAAGATTAACCAGTGTTTAGAAGCAACTAGTGCAATGATGAACCTCACAATCACCATCTTAGCCACATGAGAAAGGGTCTCAGTGTAATCAAGGCCCTCTCTCTGGCTATACCCTTTGGCCACTAGTCTGGATTTGTATCTTTCAACCTCTCCTGAAACTCTATATTTGATCTTGAAAATCCATTTGCATCCAATGGGATTCTTGCCAGGAGGCAAGTCTACAATGGTCCAAGTGTTATTGTCTTCAAGTACTGCAACTTCCTTCTTCATTGCTTGCACCTATTTAGGGTCATACACAACCTCTTTTAAGGTTTTGGGTTCAGTTACTGCTGAGTGAAGAGCCAACATGTGTTGATAATGTGGCTTCAGATTTGAGTAGGTAACATAGGTGGACATAGGATATGTACAGGAATTGCCCACTGATTTGGTGACATAGTCATGCATCCACAATGGAGGTCTGCTTGGTATGCCAGATCTTCTGAGCTCCATATAAGTGGATGGATCAGTTAAAAAATTGATGTTTGCAGCTGGTTGTGAGAGAGCTTATGCACTAGATTGTGCAGGAATCTGACGAGATGATGAGAGAATCTCTGCATGAGCTTGTTCAGGAATCCAAGGAGATTATGAAACCTCCCCCTCAGCTGGATCATTCGTAGGAGTGGACTAATTTGATGAGAGTTTGAGATATCTCTGCAGTGAAATCATCTGATGATAGCAAGTCCAGAACTGGAAATATAGGAGTACTTGCAGACTTCAGATGTTTGAAAGGAAAAACATCCTCTTTAAACACCACATTTCTGCTTACTAAGAGGGTCTTATTCTGAAGATCATACAGTTTGTACCTCTTTTGGGTGGAAAAGTAGCCCAGAAGTTATGCTGGGATGGCTATGGAGGCAAACTTGTCCATGTATTTAGGGACAACTGCATAGAACAGGCAGTCAAATACTCTCAAGTGACTTAGAGAAGGAGCATGCAAATAAAGCACCTCAAATGGAGATTTGAAGTTGATGACTCTTGATGGCAGTCTGTTTAGAAGATAGACAACAATGTTGACACATTCACCCCAAAATCTGAGAGGGATACTTGTTTGGAACCTTAATGCCTTGGTTGTTTCAAGGATAGTTTTGTGTTTCCTTTCTTCTACTCCATTCTGTTGTGGAGTATAAACACATGTACTTTGATGTTCAACACCAAGAGTAGATAGGAATTCCTTGAAGTCAGTGCTAAAGAACTCACTACCATTATCTGTTCTGAGTATCTTAACAGAAGCACTAAACATATTTTTGACTTTAGCAAAGAATTCCTTAAGCACTACTATAGTATCAGACTTTGAATGTAAGAGAAAAAATCAGGTAAATCTAGTGTGGTCATCCACAATTGTGACAAAAAATATTTTCCATCATATGTTGGAACTCTGTAGGGACCCCAAATATCACAATGTAGTAAATAAAAAGCAGAAGTAGACACAATATTACTCAGCTGAAAGGGCAATTTTGTTTGTTTTGCAAGAGGACATAAAGTACAAAGTTGATGAGAATTAAATTTCAAGTGTCTAAGCAACTCATGTTTCTTTATTACTTCTTATGGAGCATGCCCTAACCTCTTATGCCACAAGCTACTAGAATCTGAGACAACAGATATGTAACTAGTCTTATTAATAGAATCTGTGTTATTCACTTCTTGTTTGGAGTCCTGACATGAAGTTTTCACTTGCTTCTCCTGTAACACATATAGTCCATGTTTCTCCCTACCAATCCCCGTCACCTGTCTATTGAAGAGATCCTGGAAGATGCAGAAGTCAGGAAAGAACAATACCAAGAATTTCAGTTCTTTAGTGAGTTTGGACACTGAGAGTAGATTGAACTTAAACTCGGGTATATACAACACATTAGATATGTCTTGGTCCTTAAACAAAGTATCCAATCATGTGTGTGTAACAGATGCTACCCCTCTTGTAGGTAAATTCACATTATTTTTGTCGTATTTTGGTACTAATTTCTATGCCATCAACATTTGTAAGCTAGAGGTCATGTTATTAGAGGCACCTGTATCCACAATTCATTCTCTATCACTATAGATAGACACAAGATCTGTTTCTATACCTGCAGCTGCTGACTTGGTTGAGGGTCCTTCATCTGATCCCTTGCTGAGCATTTGAATGATATGCTGATACGGCTCTGGTGTGAAGAAGGTTGAGGGAGTTTGTTGCTGACCTGCTGGTAATGCCATAGAGGTGAAGCCTCCCTTGATAGATGGGTGTTTCCCAAGTGTGCCAACATTGTTGACAGGACCATTTACTCCACATGTTACATCTCCTGTAGAAGGTGTCATCCAGCCAGCTGGATTTGCATAGGTGTTACCAGTACCAGTTGCTCCTTCTCTCCTTTTAGACTTGAAGTATGGTAGATATCCAACTAGTTTATAACAGTTTTCCTTAGTATGACCTTTCAGATGACAGTACTCACACACAGGTATGTTTCTTTTTTGTCCAGGTTTGAAACTAGAACCAGCATAGTTGTTGATACCCAATTTTGCCCTCATATTTTTTCAAATAATATAAATACATTAAAAATATTATTTTGCATCATTATTGAGTTTAAAAATCTATACAAGCATTTTTCTATAATTTTCCATCATTGATTTTCTTGCATTTAAATTGCTTGAATATTTATTGATTACTCCTTCAATTATTTTAAGACGACTTAACTACTTAAAGTTATTATTTTTGCACCTATAATATATGTTTCAAATATTTTACTTCATTTTATGTAATTACATTATCATTTTAAGCTATTTGCACAATTTTGCAGTAATAGCCTATATTCGTACATAAATACTCTTTATTTATATTATTTGTGTCAAAGTAGCATTTTATATTTTTATAATACAAATTTATTATTTTTAATCATTTCAGTGTTTAAATAATATTTTTACTTATTTATCAAGCACTTTTATAAATTATTTTCGTGTATTTAAATAATAGCCTAGCTTCAAACTAATTTTTGAACCAATCTGGCCCAATATCCTTAGTCCAATGAACCTCCCAGCCCAAAGCCAAATGACCCCTTTACAAAACCCAATCGGTACCCATTTTCTATGACCTGCCCCGTTCGTTTTTAATCCCATCTGTTGATCTCTCAAGATCTACGGCCTCCGTTCACTCTCCTTCTTTAATTAATCAAACCCGCACAAACCCTATCATTTTCTCTAAACCCGCCGCCCCTAAATTCTCTCATCTCCATAGAAACCCTAGCCGCCTTCTCAAATCTCCCCAAATTCGTCTCAACCATGGATTCTTTCCATGATTTTCTTGCCTTTTGTTTATTATCTCGTTATTCTCTACAAATCTATGGTATCGCCTAGTACTTGCCAAAATGTGGAAAGTACTATCTCTCATAATCCGGCCATTCCACTTCAACTGCTTGAATCTGGATAGTATTTAGTTCATATACATCACGACCATGGCCATATGGGTTCGATTAGCCATGATTTCCGGCCAATCTTTGATTTATGTCAACTAGGGTTTACCTATTTTTTTCCAATCCGATTTTTATTGATTCTGTATGTTATTACTTCCTTATTTATGTTCGATTTTATAGTTTTCCTTGTTTACTTGTTCAATTTCTGTCATTATATGAACCCCTTCCCATTCTCCTTTGAAACATAATTTAATCGCTATATGTTTACTAAAAATTGGAGCTTTGTTCTGCTATTCCCCCATTCTCTTGTTCTGTATTTTGTTTTTGGCTGGCTAAAATCCAAGGCCACTAAAAAAAAGTTATTCAACTTTCTCTTGGTGTGAGCATTGCCCAAGGTTCCTTTGAAGCTCTTGGGAACTTTGACGCATTAAGATTCTGGGTTCTTGTGAAATTTTGTTCTTTATTATTGTCCGTTTAACTAGTAAGTCACTTGACTTTTCGCAATTTCGTTTTTGTGTGTCTGTGATTTGCATATGTTCCCACTTCTGAAATTCATAGCTTAATGTGTTTCTGGGCTACTCCTGTGTGCAACTCTGCTAGCTTTACAGTAGTTTTAAGTCTCTTTAGCATTTAATTTCACATAATGTTGCTAGCTCTGAAACATGCTTATGCCTAATTTGAGTAATTCAGATTGTCTTAAGTCAGTTTAGCCAATGTGTTCTAAGCTACTTCTGTGCATGATCTTTACACTTGTTTAAACGTCTTTAGTATTTAATTCTACCTAAAATTGTTAATTCTGTTATTTGAATGTGCTTCATTTGAATAATTTGGACATTCTTTAGTTAATTAGCCTATTGCGTTAATACCTAAATGCCTAAATTTACTATCTAACATGAGTTTATTTTCCCACTATGTTTTGAATATCTGTAACGATAATTTTGCATATGTAGTGCGCTCTAATTTGTGTTAAGACCCTTTTTCTATCAACCATGACTGGCTCCCCTGTTAATATGTCCCTCAGCATATTTTTGGCGCATTTGATTCACTATCCCTTCAATAGTAATTTCCCTAATTTGTACTTCCATGCCATGTCTGATTGTTGTTTCTTAATGTGAGTTAACATGGCTATTTTATAACATTAAGATGTATGCTTAGCATAATTTCCAACCATGTTTCAACTTATTTGGTATCATGCGCCTGCGCATTATAATCTTTTGTAATCCTGCAAACTTGTCTCTCCCCTAACTCTTTTAATATGTGGCTGCCTATATGTTATTTGGCTAAGTATTGGACCTGCTTCTAAGTTTTGTTGAACATGCTTCTAAGTCTTGTGACCTATTTGATTAGCTTCTCTCAACTGTGTTATGTCTTCTTTAAGCTATAAGGGTATTTCCTAAACTTCCACCCCTTAACCATTGTCCACTCTCCCTCATTAGTCACCTATGCTATATTGAACCTCTCATTCTTAGCCGGATGAAATCCAAGGATACCAAGGCTCTTACTACTGACCTCCCTAGCGTGAGCACTACTCGGGGTTCATTTGAGACCCTTGTGAATTCTGACACACAAGGATTTGGGTCTTTAGTCACTCCATGAAACTTGAACTACCCCACTCAACCCTTTCTTCTTATTATCTACTGAATATTTAAGCTGATTGGTTTAAGTGATTCAATGTTTGGCAATATGGTTATATGAATTGGATTTGGGCTCTTCTATGGATTCTGGGTTGTGTTGATAATATGGCTCCTTGTTGGAAGTCTGGGTATGCTGCATGAGAATTGCTGAAGGCCCAGACAATGCTGGGTATTTATTTTGGGCATGTTGTGGGCATATTGTCATTATTTGTATAATATTTGTAATCTTATTCACTATTTGGCCTTTAATAACTTTGTAATAAACAATTAGGGTTTAGTAAAAAATGGGGAATGGATAGATTCTTAATATTTGAATAAAAAATGGTAGGTAATACGCCTATAGGACTCAGTGATTTACTTGCTATATATGCTATTCAATCACTATGTGCACTATAGAAATCATGCCATTAGGGGAAGCACACATACACACACACACACATTGTCTGCTAGCAAACATGAATTCAAAATGTTGCAATTATGCTTACTGTTGCGTGCTACTAGAAATCTGCCTATAGGAATATATGTCAATGATTTTTCTTTTAATTCGCATCAGCACATTCACTAGAAATCATGCCTATAGGATTCTGGTTATTCAGTTTGCCACTGTTCACCTAGATAATATGCCTATAAGGTTAAGGTATGACAATGAAATCGGTTCCAAGTGCTAATCGTTAGAGATCCTTCCTATAGGGTATAATTACTCCCCCTAAATTGTTAATGTTGAACTTCTCAAACATTGTTTATTGTTTATGCATGCTATTGTTAGTAAGCATGAATACTTCTAGGAATTTTCTCTAATAGGTTTTACTATCCTTTACTTCATAGACCACCTAGACATAGCACCTATATGTTTAATAACTTGAAACCTGCGATGTCAATAATCATCTTGTAACAACGGTATAATCATGTCTACGAGTAGCACCTTGCATCTTTAAACTGCCTGCATGTTTTAATTAAAGTCACCTAGAAATTATGTCTATAGGGCGTAAGGTTCTTAACTGCCCATATTTGAAATCTAATGTGTTTTTGTATGTCGCCTAGTTTTAACATTTTGATCAGCCTAGGTAAGGTCTAGAACTACCTAAATAGAGGTCCAAAACCTTCTGGACCATATGTATGGGACGGGTAGTGCACGCATAGGGCACGACTTAGATTTGAATTAGAGTGTTTTAGGTAAACAACTTTAACATAGTAATCGGGTAGCGGGAGATGATAGTATGTGCCCGCTGAGTAACTCCCTACCTCAAGGGAGTTGCAAAATATTATTTATGTTGCACAGGGTGATCCTTTAGGCTAAAAAACTTAGGCGCTCCTCCCCCCCCC
>ML249283.1:26597-52806 GCA_005239495.1 Nicotiana undulata
CCCCGCGTTTCCTTTCTATGTTTGCTATTAGAATTGGAATAGTAGTATCTCTATATTCGTATTAAGATTTTTGTAACAAAATTCTTTGACCTTTATGTTCTCTTTGCTTATTTGATCACTTAGCCTAATCCATATAATTTTAAGTTTGGTCGGGACCCATAGTTGTGGACATCGAAGAGTGCCTAACACTTTCTCTTTGAGGTAATTTGAGCCCTTACCGGTATTTGGTGGCGTTGACTAGTCAAACAGAGTTATCTGCACAATAGGTGCTCTAATGCACATTAAAAATCGGTAGGTGGCGACTCTTCTTTGAGCACTCTATCTCCCATTCTAAAAAGAGTTGTCACGACGTCGAAACCTGCTTTCGTGAGAAAACAGGACGCGACAACATGGCGACTTAGGCTTTTACCATAATGAACTTGGCATATGTGGATTAGTTTTCTTCGTTATAAAATGCACATTACTTTTCCATCTTTATTTGTTAAATTTTTCTATTCCATGCACATCCCTTTCCCGTTCCCCTTTACTTGTTTAAACCCGTTATAACATGCACGTCCCTTCCCTTCTCCGTCTTTATTATCTTAAATTTGTTATAACATGCACATCCCTTTCCCTATTCACCCTTATTTGCTCTAACTGCACTTTCTTTTGTTTAAAGACTGCTATATCATGCCTCTCCCCTCCCTACTCCCTTGCTTTCTTTATTACATTCTCATATATTCAACGAACTAACTTCTTCCCTTGTCTTTCTTTTATGCCTTTCATGTTTTATCTCAATACTATATTTACCTCTTTTACATATTTACCATGCAAATACTTGACAACGTGTTATTATCTCTGTATAAAGCATGCTCCACATCATACTCCACTCGCGCAAATTATCAATGTAGCGACACTTGATGAGTGTTCGCGCTCTTCTAAAATTACCATTTTAAATTGGAAAGGCTTATTTGCGGTAGACTAGTCGATCAACGGTGCAGTCGACGGTCCCGTTCCTTTCCCTCTCAAGTTGTCCACTTGAGAGTATCGATCGAGGCCATTCTAGAAACCTTATTCCAATATCAAATGTAGCATTATGTTAAATCTAGTACATGTTAGAACGTTGTTACATGATATCCCGCTAAGATAAGCCTTGTCCAAGTCCGACGGGATTTCCACAATCCCAATGGACACCATCATGTTATGTGCATTACTTGGAGAAAATATGCCAATATGTTGATCATTAGTGTGTAAAGTCGAATCTGGAGGGGGAGAGGGCTAATCTTATTTGTTTGTAGAGAATGAAGCACGAAGTCCCCAGGTTCGGCATGGTCCAAAACATCCCACCTCTGTTGCTTTATTGGTGGAAAAATCTCGCGCCTAGCGACAAGAATAACGTGAGAAGGGTCCTTGGTAATTTACCGCCCTTGCTAGACATCCGGCCGAATAGAGCATTGATTGAGGCCGCCACTATGTTTTGGGAAAAGAAAAGGGTTGTCTTCCGCTTTGGTGACGTAGAAATGACTCATCTCCTAGAAGAAATAGGAGGCTTCACTAAGCTTCCATGGGATAGTCCAGGTTTATTAGTGCCAGAGAATTGCACCCCCCTCCCGTGGTTTCTTGAAAATGCTGGGTTTCAAGAAAAATGATGAATTGCTTTGCTTGAAGAAGTCATACATCCCATTTGAATTCCTTTATGAACGTTATGGGCACAACAAGTCATATCGCCTTCATCATGATGAACTTTCCATTACTTCCTTAGGTTGGACGCATCGTTGAGTTTATGTGTTTATTGTCTGCTTCTTGGGGTTATTGATATTTCCAATGAAAAAGGGAAGGATTCATACCCATTTAGACATGGTCTCCAGAACTTTGATGGAAGGCATCGAGGGACAGATTTATACCATCATACCCATAATCCTAGCTGAAATTTATCGCGCTCTAGATCGGTGCAAGCATGGATTCGGGCACTTCGAGGTTGTAATCTGTTACTACAAATATGGATGTTAGAACATTTCCAAAGGGGAGAATATAGCCAAGAGCTTCTGCGACGACCATTGAATGACTACATAGTTTACCATTACCCAAAGAGAATGAGATTTATCCCAGACAGATTTGCACAACCTGGAAATTATGTGAGTTGGGTGCGCTTCTTCAGTAATCTGACAAACGAGAAGGTACATCAGATGTTTGAATAGTTCCCTAGATGTGAGTTCATCATCAGGTCAAGAGAGACTACTCATCTGGTGCTGATCGGGATGAGGAGAATCTATCCTTATGCTCCCATAAAAGTAATGAGACAAGCAAGAAGAAAATAGGTTATGCCTAGGGTTTCCAACATGGTCCAGTAGAAAGCAGATTTTAAAGGGGACGTCATCCCATTCAAGTTCGAGGTTCAACACATGTCGAACCAGAAGGTCATTGTGGAAAAGGATATTACCAAGCCAGACAGGTATCATGCTGGCCATGTGTACTTCTACCCATCATGGTTGGTAGACGACATAGCAGGAGACGTTCAGTCGGGAATTAATCTGAAAAACAGGATCATAGATGACGCTGCCGAAGCACAAGTCAAATATAGGATGTTGCGCAAAAGGGCCTTCGAGTATGAAGCTAGGCATTTGGAACAACATAAAGTGGATATGGAAGCAAGCAATGAACGGAGAGAAATTTCCACTAAGTCAACAAGAGATTGGAATATTTGGAGAAAAGGTTGATGGAGCTGAGGGAAAGATAAGGAAGAGACTCTCAGATTGTCATAACACGGATGGAAATGAAGGAGGGCATCTAGAAAAGGCTTACCTACTATTGTATATGCGCAAACTGGGAAACCTGATTGATGGATCTAAAAGAGCCAAGCATGGGGAAGGTCTTTCTGGGGCCAAATAGATTAGGAAACAATGTTCTTTACTGCTTTCTAGATTCGTTTTAGATTTCAATTGTAATAAGGCAAATTCCATTAGTAAATTTCTTATTAGTATCGATTTAGTAAGGATTTGATTCATTTTCGCATTAATGAGATGACATAATTATTGACATCAATTTTCTCCAAGTCTATGTGTCGCTTAGACCTACCTCGGGCACAACGAGGTCCCCTAAATTAGGACGCGAATTTATTACATAATCTTGCAAATCATGTTCAATATTGCAAGCATTCTTTCAATATCCCCTACTAACTTGGTTACCTTTTGTTTTTATTTCTTTTGATTATTCCCATTCCCCAAGGTTGGTTCGTGCATACTGGCATCGTCCGCATATCACACTAGATCCAGAGGTCCTCCTCCTCCTCCTCCAAGTGATTCTAAAGGCAAAAGCAAAGGGAAGGAAAAAATGGACGATTTAAGCGGTATCGAAAAGGACAATGCAGAGAACGTTGAAACTTCGGGTGGTCGGAGTACTCCAACACAAAATGAATTCGTCCTACGCCCGGAACAGAAAATATTGGAGCTATAATGAGAACTTGAGCAGTTCCTGAACTTGGAAACCCTTTCCCTCACCCTAAACATCCTTGATATCAACCAACAGAACACAAACGCCCAAAACCCGGCACCTCCCGAAAACACACAGAACCAAAATCCACTGCCAAACCCTCTAGCGCCACATCAATAGGCCACACCTCCTCAGAACCATAACCCTACACCGGTACCTACTCCTCCACAACACCATCACCATCCAACTCAATACCCACAAACCACCACTTACCACACTCTTCAAAATGCATCGCAACCTACTCCTGGTCCCCAAAATTCAACCAATGACCACCATTATGCACAGATTTCCGGAGTCCACCAAAGAAATCCCATATATGTGGAAACTTTACCCCACACCCCACAACAAACCCTATATATACCGGAATCCACCGAGAAGAACGTGCTCATCAAGAACATGGTGGAAGAACTAAAGAAGCTCGCAGAGTTCAGAGTGTCGAAGGTGGCAAGGGCATTGAGGGTTTTGAATCATGAGGACTTATGCATTCAACCAGATGTAGAACTGCTGGAGGGTTACAAACCTCCCAAGTTTGAAATGTTTGGCGGTACTGGTGATCCGAAAGTGCATCCAAGAACATACTGTGACAAACTTGTAGGGGTTGGCGAAGATGAACGAATTCGTATGAAATTGTTCATGAGGAGCCCCACTAGAGATGCTTTGTCTTGGTACATCAGTCAGAACCCAAAGAAGTAGTTTAATTGGGTGAGCATGGCGTCAGATTTCATGGATCGGTTCAGGTTCAACACAGAAAACGCACCAGACGTTTTCTACATTCAAAATCTTAAGAAGCAACCAACCCAAACCTTCTGCGAGTATGCTACTCGATGGAGGTCTGAAGCCGCGAAAGTAAGGCTGGCACTTGAAGAAGAACAGATGAATAAGTTCTTCGTCAGTGATCAAGACCCGCAATACTATGAAAGGTTGATGGTTATTGAAAACCATAAATTTTCTAACATCATCAAGCTGGGAGAAAGAATAGAAGAAAGGATCAAAACGGAATAATGACAAATTTCGAAGCGCTCCAAGACATAAATAAAGCTTTGTAGTCAGGAGGTACCTCCAAGAACAAAGAAGTGGGTGCAGTAATGGTAACCTAGGGTTCAAAGTCTCCTCTCACATACCCAAATACATCCACCCTTCACCCCCTAGATACCAAAAACCTGGCGCCACCTACAAAACTTATAACACTCAAACCGCATATTACCACTCACCACCAGCCCTCCAAAATTACCAAAAACCAAGACCAAAGTTCGATCGCACACCCACACAATACACTCCGGTTGCTAAACCCATAAACCAACTATACGAGAGACTGAAGGTTGTTGTTATGTCACTCTCATTCCCACTATTGCTAAGGAAAACTCTTCTTAGTGGGTTAACCAAAACAAGACATGTGCCTATCACTCAGGCATGAAGAGTCATACCATTGATGAATGTCACACTTTGAATGACAAGATTCAGATATTAATTGACACCAAAGTCATATAGGAAAAGGAGACTACACACAATGTTCATAACAATCCTCTCCCAGATCATAGAGGTGAGGGAGTAAATTTGGATCCGATGAAGAATGGGATCCGGAAGGGTAAATTGGGCTCAGTGGGGAAGGGGATGATCCTAAAATATCTCCAGTCACCCTCACGCCCATTATAGTCCAAACCCATGCACCGATTGAAGTTGAGTTAGTCGCACCACTGCCATTTGAAGTCGCTATTACCACACCCTTCACCGTATTAGTAACATATATGCCATATTATAAGTCTAATGCCATACCATGGGATTATGTTGTGGAAAAAAGAAGGAAAGGAAAAAGCGAAAATGGAAGAAACAGGTGCAGCACAAGGCATGACTAGAACTAGTAGGGTTTATACACCCGAGCACTTGGGAGGAACAAGCAGAGAAGCTGCATCAAAGTCGCCTGTCATTAAGACCGGCCCAGACGACCTTTGAAGAAAGGTACAAGCGAGAGAATACTCTGTGGTTGACCATTTAAACAAAACTTCTGCTCAGATATTCATTTTATCACTGCTACAAAACTCTGAGACATATAGGAATGACCTGATGAAGGTGCTGAGTGAACCCTATGTACCTACCAACATCACCAATGGGGAAATGGACAACATGGTGGGGCATGTATTGGAAAGACACAAAATCACTTTTCATGAAGACGAGCTGCCATCAGAAGGACTAAGTCACAACATGGCACTACATAACACAATGCAATTTGAGGACATATTCATCACTTGAGTCCTCATAGATTGGGGCTCGAGTCTCAACATATGTCCACTAACTACTCTGAAGAGCCTGGGTAAAGGCCTGCACGAGATACGAGAAAAAAATATGAATGTGAAGGCGTTTGATGGATCTCAAAGGGCCACAATTGGAGAGGTCAACCTCAGCCTACAGATGGGTCCAACCTAGTTTCAAGTGCTGGATATATCTACTACCTACAATCTATTATTGGGGCGACCCTATATACATGCCATTGGGGTCGTAGCGTTTACTCTGCATTAGGCTATGAAGTTTGAATGGAACCATCAGGAAGTGATCATCCATGGAGACGGGAGAAATCCCATTTATACCAATCAAACTGTTCTAGTCATCGAGAACAAAAGGAAGTTGGGTGGAGAAACATACCATCGCATTCAATGCATCAACGCAATTGAAAAAGACAAATGGTAGAGCAACAAGATAGAAAGCATATTGTTATGGACAGGGTATGAGCCCGGAAAGGGTCTCGACAAGAATATCCAAGGGATCACCAAACTGATACAGCTAAAACGTCATGGTACAACTTTTGGGCTTGGGTATGGATACACTTGGAAAGAGTACCAGGATTGGTCGCCGCCACGACGTTTTCCTTATTATCTGCTAGAACAACCAATACCATATTTGCACCAGACATTTCATCAAGTTGACATGATGTGGGGGTTTGAAGAGGAAGAAGTTTTAGCTGGTATAAGGAAGCTGTTTCTGGATAATGAAGACATGGATTGTAGTGCGATAGTTGAGGAGGGGGAGGAGGAAGACCTTACTATTCAGACCGTGGAGAAAGGAGTTGTTCTCAAGAACTAGACTACTACACCATCGAGGGCCCGTCGAGTTCCTCGGCATCCTGGCAATTAGCATCACTTACTTTTAAAGCAATTTTATGAGCATCTAAGATATTTTCAATATTTTGTTTTGAACGTATTTTGTTTTGAAATAATTGCTCGAGTCATCGAGTCGTATTTGTTTGACGTTTTCAAGATTTATTTAATGCATTGTTATTTTTAGTATTTATTATTATTCTTTACATTTTTCTCTCTACGGCGCTATTATTACTTATCCCTATGAACCTACGATTGTGACATGTAATGAGATAACGGAACATAAGGATAGTGATTCAGAGGATCTGGAAGATGATATAATACCTGAGGAAATTGTCATAGAAGTGGAAAACTTTGAAAACAAGCCTAAGTCTAAATTGGACGAGATTGAGACAGTTAACTTAGGAGATTCCCAAACAGTTAAGGAAATATGTGTAAGCATTCATCCATCACCGTAAGAGAAGGAAGAATACATCTGGTTCCTGAAAGAGTACGAAGATATTTTTGCATGGTCCTACAATGATATGACTGATTTGAGCATATCAATAGTGGCTCGCAAGCTACCTACCGATCCCATGTGTCCACCTGTAAAACAAAAACTCAGAAAATTCAAGCAAGATATGAGTTTGAAAATAAATGAGGAAGTCACTAAGCAAATCAAAGCCAAGGTTCTCAGGGTAGTTGAGTATCCGACTTGGTTGGCCAACATCGTGCCAGTCCAAAAGAAAGACGGGAAGGTCAGAGTGTGTGTCGATTATCGAGACTTAAACAGAGCGAGTCCAAAGATGATTTTCCATTGCCCAATATACACATACTGATCGACAACTATGCCAAGCATGAATTCCAATATTTTGTGAATTGCTTTGCGGGGTATCATCAGATCTGGATGGATGAAGAGGATGCCGAAAAGACAACCTTTATCACACAATGGGGAGTGTATTGCTATAAAATGATGTCGTTTGGCCTGAAGAATGCTGGAGCCACTTACATGAGAGATATGACAACTATTTTCCACGACATGATACACAAGGAAATAGAGGTGTACGTGAATAAAAATCATCATCAAGTCTAGAAAAAGCACAAATCATATAGCAGGCTTAAAGAAATTCTTCGATCGACTTCGAATATACAATATAAAATTGAATCATGCAAAGTGTGCCTTCAGAGTCCCCGCTGAGAAATTGCTAGGATTCGTCGTCAGCCGCCAAGGGATTGAATTGGACCCGTCAAAGGTCAAAGCTATCCAGAACTTGCCACCTCCGAAGAACAAGAAAGATATGATGAGCTTCTTAGGGCGTATCAACTACATTAGCCATTTCATAGCACAATCAACTGTGATCTATGAACCGGTTTACAAAATGTTGAAGAAAGATTCTGCAACAAGTTAGACTGAAGAATGTCAGAAAGCCTTCGACAAAATCAAGGAGTATTTATCTAAACCACCTGTTCTGATCCCACCCGAACCAAAGAGACCTTTGTTGCTTTATTTATCCGTACTAGATGGGGCTTTTGATTATGTTTTGGGACAACATGATGAGACGAGAAGAAAGGAGCATGCCATATATTATCCGAGCAAACAATTCACGCCCTATGAAGCACGGTACTCTTTGCTGGAGCGCACCAGCTGTGCTTTGACATGGATAGCTCAAAAGTTGAGGTACTACTTCTTTGCCTACACCGCATATCTCATATCAAGGATGGATCCGCTAAAATACATCTTCTAGAAACCGATGCCTACGGTAAAGTTAGAAAAATGGAACATATTGCTGAGTGAGTTTCACATCATCTATGTAACTCAGTAGGTGGTGAAAGGACAAGCGTTGGCAGATCGTTTGGCAGAAAATCCTATAAACGGAGAATACGAACCCTTGAAAACATATTTTCCTGACGAGGAAGTATCATTCGTAGGAGAAGATATCACTGAAGCATATGAGGGTTAGATAATGTTCTTCGATGGAGCTGCAAACTTCAAAGGAGTGGGTATCGGAGCTGTCTTAGTGTCAGAAAAAGGAAAACACTATCCGGTATCTGCAAAACTTAGGTTTCCATGTACCAACAATATGGCAGAATATGAGGCTTGCATCTTAGGACTCAGGTTAACTATTGACATGAGTGTTCAGGAATTGCTGGTGATTAGAGATTTCGACCTTTTGGTACATCAAGTTTTAGGAGAATGAGCTACAAAGAATACCAAAATATTGCCATATTTGTACTGTGTACAAGAGATGATCAAGAGGTTCACGAAGATAGAATTCAAACATGTTTCGAGGGTCCAGAATGAGTTCACATATGCATTGGCCACTTTATCTTCCATGATACAAAACCTAGACAAGAATTTCATCGATCATATCCCAATAGGAATTCATAAGCAGCCAACTTATTGTGCTCATGTTGAAGAATAAAGTAATGAAAATCTATGGTTCCACGACATCAAAGAATACTTGGCAAAAGGAGAGTATCTGAAGCACGCAATCACACTCAGAAACGCACACTTCAAAGGTTAGCCAACTACTTATTTCAAAGCGGAGGAATTCTGTATAAAATGACTCCAGACCTGGGGTTATTATGGCGTGTCAATGCCAAGGAAGCATCCATATTTCTCGAGGAAATACATGACGGAACTTGCGGACTGCACATGAACCACTTTGTCTTAGCCAGGAAAATACTAAGAGCTATATATTTCTAGATGACTATGAAAACCGACTGCATCAAGTATATCCAGAAGTGTCACCAATGTCAGATACATGCTGATATGATACGAGTGCCACCCAATGAACTCAACGCAACATGTGCACCCTGGCCTTTCTCTGCTTGTGGGAAGGATGTCATCGTTCCAATCGAACCCGCTGCTTCAAATGGGTATAGGTTCATTCTAGTGGCCATAGAATATTTCACAAATTGGGTTGAAGTCGTATCTTACAAGGTTGTAACTAAAAAGGTCATTGTAGATTTTGTTCGGGATCGCATTATATGTCGATTCGGGGTACCAGAATCAATCATCACCAATAACGCTGCCAACCTTAATAGATATTTGATGAAGTCCATGTGTGAGACCTTCAGGATCAAGCATAAGAATTCAACAACATACAGGACATAAATGAATGGAGTTGTAGAAGCCACCAACAAGAACATCAAGAATATATTGAGGAAAATGGTAGATAATTACAAATAATGGCACGAGAAGCTACCATTTTATTTTCTTGGATATCGTACCATGGTTCGTACATCAACAAGGGCAACTCATTACCTGCTGGTCTATGGTACCGAAGACGTTATTCCTGCCAAACTGGAAATTCCTTCTTTGAGAATCATACAAGAAGCTGAGCTCCGCGACACAGAATGGGTACAAAGCCGCTATGAACAACTGGCCTTCAATGATGGAAAGAGGATGAATAAAGTATGTCACATTCAACTCTACCAGAACAGAATGGCAAGAGCTTTAAACTAAAAGGTTAGGCCAAGGCAATTCACACTTGGGAAGTTGGTGTTGAAACTGATCTTCCCACATAAGGATAAAGCCAAGGGGAAATTTTCACCCAATTGGCAAGGTCTCATCGAGTACTAATAGGAGGAGCACTCATACTTGTAGAAATGGATGGAGAGATTTGGACAAAACCTATCAACTCATATGCAGTCAAGAGATACTATGTTTAGGATTGTTTGCATTTCTTCATTTGATGTAACTGAACTACGCTTGATATGATTCCCATTTAAGAGGGGATATGAAGTCAGCCTTGTGGGTTCGGTCACATCTTAATAAAATCTTTATTTTTGTCATGATTAGAAACTGGGGCAGAATTTTGAGGAGGACCCTCAAAATTCTAAAGCAAGTCTAGCCAACTTCGTCATACGTGGAACAGTCAAAGGGTTGCATTTAAACTGGGGAAGAATTTTGAAGGGAACCCCCAAAATTGTAAAGCAAGGAGGCTGTAATGTCTCTAGAATATGTCACAGTCATTGGTTCATCTATGTTACTTGATATTGCATATTACTATATTTCAAATAACGATATTCATCAAATGCATGCATATTTTTTGAAAACTTTATTTCTATAACAGCCATATGTTACCCAGGGTAACTCAAATAGGATCTCAAGGCAAGAGCAAAGATAGAACAAGAAAACAAAAGTGTGAACCAACCTTCCCCCATAGAACTCACGATTTTCCTTTGGATGCAGGCACGATAAGACAACGATATCCGCAGGCACATCAAGTCACTACCTTCAAGACAACAAATTATCTTGTGCAAGCATCTCCAGCTAAGAAATTCTTTACTTTCTCACTATCAGTCATCGTTTTCTTGCATGTGCTAAGCATTGCCTCCCCAATTGCATAAGGCTAAGCATTGCCTTTCTTGCATGATATTAAGCATTGTCTCTTTCTTTGGATGAGGCTAAGCATTGCCTCCCTAATTGCATAAGGCTAAGCACTTCCTTTCCCTGCACGAGACTAAGCATTGTCTCCTCTTTGCATGAGGCTAAGCATTGCCTCCCTAATTGCATAAGGCTAAGCACTTCCTTTCCCTGCACGAGACTAAGCATTGTCTCCTCTTTGCATGAGGCTAAGCATTGCCTCCCTAATTGCATAAGGCTAAGCACTGCCTTTCTCTTTTTTTGCATGAGGCTAAGCATTGCCTCCCTAATTGCATAAGTCTAGCATTTTCTTTCCCTGCATGAGACTAAGCATTGTCTCCTCTTTGCAAGCATTGCTTCCCTAATTGCATAAGGCTAAGCACTGCCTTTCTTGCATGAGGCTAAGCATTGCCTCCATAATTGCATAAGGCTAAGCATTTCCTTTCCATGCATGGGACTTAGCATTGTCTCCTCTTTGCAAGCATTGCTTCCCTAATTGCATAAGGTTAAGAATTGTCTTCCCTACATGAGACTAAGCATTGTATCTTTCTTTGCGTGAGGCTAAGCACTGCCTCTCTTATTGCATAAGGTTAAGCATTGCCTTTCCCGCATGAGACTAAGCATTGTCTCTTTCTTTGCGTGAGGCTAAGCATTGTCTCCCTTCTTGCATAAGACTAAGCACTACCTTTCCTTGCATGAGACTAATCATTGTCTCCCTCTTTTCATGAGGCTAAGCATTTCCTCCCTAATTGCGTAAGTCTAAGAACTGCCTTTTCCTCAAGATTAAATACTATCTCCATTACACTATCTAATACTTGGCACTATCCTCTATTCACCTGGGGCTAAGCACTGCCCTCATATTACACAAGACTAAGCCTTGTCTTGTTTCATTTTGCATATGACCAAGCATCATATCTTTTCATTTCATGGGCTGAAACATCACCATTTTATCCAAAGGCATCATAGTCCGAAGGCATCATCCTTATAGCCGGAAAACACCATTCCATGGCCCGGGGATCTCTCAAAGTGCACATCATCATTCAAAGGCGTCATAGTCCATAGGCACTATCCTCATGGCCCAAGGATATCATTTCATGGCCTGTGAATCCCGTATCGCACGATTCATGACCCAGGACGTCATAGTTTAAGGACATCATCCTCACCGTCCAAAGACAATTTTCATGGTCCAAAGGGAATTTTTATCATGTTTAAATTCTCACAATAATCCATATATACTTGCATGCATCATGTTTAAAGTTTTGTAGGTAATCCAAGAAGTAACCGTTCTTCAAACAGGAGAAATCTTCACTCTGGTTTCCGTTCATAACGTTCAAATCCTGCAATTGTATCAACGTAACCAACCACCATCAATTATCGCCTTTTACTTTATGACCATTCAGATACTCTCTCTATGATACATTCGTAACGTTTCAAATTCACATTCATGATTTCATATAAATTCATTCGATAATGTCCTACCCAAAAGAACCATTTCCAAAACATATGACCATTCCTATAACAATTCCATTGGTTTAGTTCACCGTTGGATCAATAACTACACACGACCTGATTCCCGTAACACCAAGGATATGTAGGCAACTCAAGAACCAGGGTTCGATCCCCATTTTTGTTTCCAAATCACATCATCCCTTGTTCAATTCAGCAAAAATTGATCATTATTTTCTTTAACTGGTAAGTCACTTGGCTTTTCGAAATTTTGTTTTTATGTGTCTGTGATTTGTATATGTTCCCCCTTATGAAATTCATAGCTTAATGTGTTTCTAGGCTACTCTTATGTGCAACTTTTCTAGCTTTACAGTAGTTTTAAGTCTCTTTAGCATTTAATTTCACATAATATTTCTAGCTCTGAAACATGCTTATGCCTAATTTGAGTAATTCAAATTTTCTTAAGTCCATTTAGCCAATGTGTTCTAAGCTACTTCTGTGTGTGATCTTTACACTTGTTTGAACCTCTTTAGTATTTAATTCTACCTAAAAGTGTCATTCTGTTATTTGAATGTGCTTCACCTTAATAATTTGGACTTACTTTAGTTAAATAGCCTATTGCATCAATACCTGAATGCCTGCATTTACTATCTGACATGAGTTTATTTTCCCACTTTGTTTTAAATCTCTGTAATGGTAATCTTGCATATGTATTGTGTTGTAATTTTTGTTAAGACCCTTTTCTATCAACCATGACTGGCTACCCTATTAATAAGTCCATCAACATGTTTTTGGCTCAATTGATTCACTATCCCTTCAGTAGTAGTTGTCCTAATCAGTACTTCCCTGCCATATCTGATGTTGTTTCTTAATGTGAGTTAACATGGCTATCTTATAACATTAAGATGTATTCGTAGCATAATTTCCAACCATGTTTCAACTTGTTTGGTATCATGCACATGCGTATGATAATCTTTTGTTATCCTGCAAACTTGTTTCTCCCTTAACTCTTTCAATATGTGGCTGCCTATATGTTATTTGGTTAAGTATTGGACCTGCTTCTAAGTCTTGTTGAACCTGCTTCAAAGTTTTGTGACCTATTTGACTAGCTGCTCTCAACGGTGCTATGTCTTCTTTAAGCTATAAGTGCATTTCCTCAACTTCTGCCCCCTTAACCATTGTCCACTCTCCCTCATTTGTTACCTATGCTATCTTGAACCTCTCATTCTTAGCCGGCTGAAAGCCAAGCCTACCAAGGCTCTTACTACTGACCTCCCTAGTGTGAGCACTGCTCGGGGTCTATTTGAGATCCTTGTGAACTCTGACACACTAGGATTTGGGTCTTTAGTCACTCCCTGAAACTTGAACTACCCCACTCAACCCTTTCTTCCTATTATCTTTTGAATATCTAAGCTGGTTGGTTTAAGTGATTCAATGTTTGGAAATATGGTTATATGAATTGGCTTTGGGTTCTTCTATGGATTCTGGTTATGTTGATGAATATGGCTCCTTGTTGGAAGTCTGGGTATGCTACATGAGAATTGTTGAAGGCCCAGACAATGCTGGGTATTTCTTTTGGGCCTGCTGTGCGCCTATTGTCATTATTTGAATAATATATGTAATCTTATTCATTATTGGACCTGTAATAACTTTGTAATAAACAATTAGGGTGAAGTAAAAAAATGGGGCATGGTTAGATTCTTAATATTTGCATACAACAGGTATATAATATGCCTATAGGACTCAGTGATTTTCTTGTTATATATGCTATTCAATCACTATGTGCACTATAGAAATCATGCCATTAGGGGAAGCGCGCACACAAACACAGTGTCTTCTAGAAAACATGAATTCAAAGTGCTGTAATTATGCTTACTGCTACGTGCTACTAGAAATCTTCCTATATTCATCACATTCACTAGAAATCATGCCTATAGGATTCTGATTGTTTCGTTTGCCACTGTTCACCTAGAAAATATGTCTATAAGGTTAAGGTATGACAATAAAAATCAGTTCCAAGTGCTAATCATTAGAGATCCTGCCTATAGGGTATAATTACTCGCCCTAAATTGTTGTTGAACTTCTCAAACACTGTTTATTGTTTATTCATGCTATTGTTAAAAAGCATGAATAATTCTGGGACTTTCCTCTAATAGATTTTACTATCCGTTACTGCGTAGACCACCTAGACATAGCACCTAAGTTACACCCCATGTATTCGTACATGAAAGTACGCCATACGTAAATTGATGGAAGCTCGAAAAATGAGATGTTACATCTCGCATTTTCGTACGTTAAAGTTTCATCGTAAGTTAATCGACGTAAGTTCGGGGATGAGGTTATTTTGTGATTATAAGCATTATTCCATTTCAAACAAGTGATGAGTAAATTCAAGAAGGAGAGAGGGTAAGCAAATCGAAGAAAATGAGTTTCACCGAAGTTTGGCAATTTGGGATAAAGTACGGTCCAAGCTATAATACCACGTATTTATAAACTAGTACCCTAAAAGGTACTACATGACCATGATAGTAAGGTGTATAAGGTGTGTTAAAAGTGAGTAGTATTTTAAGTAATTTGAGATATTTCTTAATTATGTGGTAATTGGTTAATTGTTGGATTAGTGGGAAATTACACAGTTAATTAAGAAAATTGGTAATTAATTAAGACCTTTGGATAAAATTCTTGAAGCCCAACGTGGAAATCCATTATGCCTATATAATGACTCTTGAATTATGTGGTAAAGTTGCCTAATTAGAGGCCTTTAGGCAAGGATGAGTCATTTAAGAGGGGCCCACTCAATAAGATAAAAATTCAATCTTCCTAATTCATTTAAGGGAGATGGAGCAAGGGATTCAACAAAGAGTTTATATGGAATCTTCAACAAGGTAACGAGTGGAGATCCTAACTTTTAGAGATCTTCTAATCTCATTTAAAGTATGATGCTAAGCTTAATAAGATATTTGTTGGGTGATGCTAAGCTTAAGAGACTCCATGATAATTGGTTGGTGATGTTAAGCTTATGGATGGAGTTCAAGCAATTCGTTTGAAATTTCATGATACGATAAAGCGTGAGATTGGCGATTCTAAGGGATTACGATGCAATCTTTCCCAAGAATATCATACAGATTTTTCTCTACTTCGATTCGTCGTTATGTGATTTGTCGCAATTGACGTGTGTTATAGGTTGTCAAGAGAATCGGCGCAGGTATGTTCAGGCTAAGCTTTTCCTTCATTTTGGCATGATCTCGTAACTACATGTGTTTGATAACGAGGCATAAAGAGAAGTTCATACTCCCGAATTTATATACATTATCCTAGTCTCATAAGTTACAATATTCCCCTTATCGAGACTTTATACTCAATTGAGTATTGTCTTTTTCCAGTCAAGAGAGCAGAGGGTCTATATATATACAGTATTACAATATTTTCACCACCATGGAGCAATAATCGGTGGGCAGGCCCTTATTGGAAAACCTCTAATCAGATGATAAGTTATATACCGAGCCTACGATGGCAAAGCGCCTATGAGCGAGCCCAGTTGGTCGAGATACAGAGCCTAGTATGGTCGAGCGCCTATGAGCGAGCCTACTAAGGCAGAGCAACTATCCATACCGAGCCTTATAAGACCGAACAACTATTTTACTTACTATATTGATAGAGTTAAGTCAGTATCTACAAGTAAGCATATCTTCAAATTATATTTGACTACCAGTTACTTTCATCAATTATATTATCAATTCAGTTTCAACTTTCAGTTATTGTATTGCCTTACATACTCGGTACATTATTTCATATTGACGTCCCTTTTTCTAGGGATGCTGCATTTCATGCCTGCAGGTATAGACAATCAGTTTGACGTTCCCTCATAGTAGACGAGGTTAGCATTCAACGAAGGATCGGTAAGACTCCACGTCATTCGGAGTACATCCGAGTCTATGAGTCATCGTGCCAGGAGTTTGCTACATACTTATGGGTAGGCCGGTACCCTATCCCATTTGACGTCTAATACTCTTAGAGGATTTGTAGACAGAGGTTCATTTTGTACAGTATGTTAGAGGCCTTGACGACCCATATGTATTTATGTTTTAAGAAAGATGGTTCATTGATACAGTGCTTTACCACTTATAGTTATACATTACAAGTTGTGGCCAAGTTGGCCCAGTTGCCAATGATAGTACGATAAGAAAGATATGTTACGTTGGTACTCAGTTGAGTAAGACGACGAGTGCCCGTCGCGGCCCTTCGATTTGGGTCGTGACAAAAGTGGTGACGTTTGGGCCTTCAATTGAGTAATGATTTGAAAATAAGCGGGATTTCATGAATTGTACAGGATTGAAACACCCACATAAGGTGAATCACATTGGGATGCTATGAAAAATGGTTATGGAAATTACTCCAGATGTTCCTCGATGCAACATGGGCCATAGTGATTACGTAAGAAGTCTCAAGTTATCAGTGGAAAATTGTAGATCAATATTGACCTACCTAAGTAAGTACAGTATGACCTACCTAGATATGGTAAAGTCATACATATAGATAAACAATGAATGGACAAAAGTCACAAAGTATAAGATGAGATTAGGCCGTCATTCTTAGGATGAGCAGTAATGAGAAAGCATTTAAGGACTTAGATTTATACATATAGGATAAGCAACGAGAATAACTGGGAGTTTGGTGGCAGGCCTAAGTAAGTACAGTATGACCTATCTAGATATGGTAAAGTCATACAGATAGATAACCGGGTCCATGAAGTAAGGTATAGCAATATTTGTAAGTTCAACAAAGTGCCGAGCGAAGAACATCAGTATACCTATAGATGCCAGAGGGACATCTTGTCAAGCTCTGTATATGTTTACAAGGTGAGGCCTAGAGATAGGCTAAAAACTGGAGGAAAAGGCTAGAGGGAAGAGTCGCATAGGTGCACATACAAGGAAAAAGTGGTACAGACTGCATGATAGAAGGTAGCAACAGTTACGAGATTGGAAGGATTTCGACTACAAGTCGTAGTGTGAGAAAGAGGCCTAAAGGAGGGAATGCCCTGGCCTTTGGAATTATTCACAGAACAGTTGCCTAGATGGCAAGGAGAGTACTAAAGTATTCGGAAGACATATGTTATGAAAACGATAAGTGCATTAGTCAACATTCAAGGACGAATGTTCCAAAGGGGGGAATGATGTTACACCCCATGTATTCGTACGTGAAAGTACGCCATAAGTAAATTTATGGAAGCTCGAAAAATGACATGTTACATCCCGCATTTTTGTACGTTAAAGTTTCTTCGTAAGTTAATTGATGTAAGTTCGGGGATGAGGTTATTTTGAGATTATAAGCATTATTATATTTCAAACAAGTGATGAGTAAATTCGTGAAGGAGAGAGGGTAAGCAAATCGAAGAAAATGAGTTCGTCGAAGTTTGGCAATTTGGAATAAAATACGGTCCAAACTATAATACCACATATTTATGGACTAGTACCCTACAATGTACCACATGACCATGATAGTAAGGTGTATAAGGTGTGTTAAAATAAATAGTATTTTAAGTAATTTTAGATAATTTTTAATTATGTGGTAATTGGTTAATTATTGGATTAGGGGGGAATTACCAAGTTAATTAAGAAAATTGGTAATTAATTAAGACATTTTGGATAAAATTCTTGAAGCCCAACGTGGCAGTCCATTATGCCTGTATAATGACTCTTGAATTATGTTGTAAGGTGGACTAATTAGATGCCTTTAGGAAAGGATGAGTCATTCAAGTGGGGGCCACTCAATAAGATAAAAATTCAATCTTCCTAATTCATTTAAGGGAGATAGATTAAGGGATTCAACAAAGAGTTTATATGGAATCTTCGACAAGGTAACGGGTGGAGCTCCTCACTTTGAGAGATCTTCTAATCTCATTTAAAGTATGATGCTAAGCTTAATAAGAAATTTGTTTGGTGATGCTATGTTTGGTGATGCTAAGCTTAAGAGACTCTGTGATATTTGGTTGGTGATGTTAAGATTATGGATGGAGTTCAAGCAATTTGTTTGAAACTTCATGATATGAAAAGGCGTGAGATTGGAGATTCTAAGGAATTACGGTGCAATATTTCTCAAGAATATCATACAGATTTTTCTCTACTTCGATCCGTCGTGATGTGATTTGTCGCAATTGACGTGTGTTATAGGGACTGTCAAGAGAATCGGCTCAGGTGTGTTCAGGCTAAGCCTTTCCTTTATTTTGGCATGATAGCATACCTACATGTGTTTGATAACAAGGCATAAAGAGAAGTTCATACTCCCGAATTTATATACATTATCCTAGTCTCATAAGTTATCGTATTCTCCCTTATCGAGTCAAGAGAGCAGAGGATCTATATATATATACAGTATTACAGAATGTTCACCATCATGGAGCTATAATCGGTGGGTAGGCCCCTATTGGGCAACCTCTGATCAGGTGATAAGTTATATACCGAGCCTACTGTGGCTGAGCGCCTATGAGCGAGCCCAATTTGACGAGATACAAAGCCTAGTATGGCCGAGCACCTATGAGCGAGCCTACTATGGCAGAGAAGTTATACATACCGAGCCTTATAAGACCGAACAACTATTTTACTTACTATATTGAGAGAGTTGATTCAGTATCAGAAAGTAAGCATGTCTTCAAATTATCTTTTACTCCTAGTTACTTTTAGTTATTTTATTTCCTTACATACTCGATACATTATTTCGTACTGACGTCCCTTTTTCTGGGGATGTTGCATTTCATGCCTGAAGGTATAGACAATCAGTTTGACGAACCCACATAGTAGACGAGGTTAGCATTCAGCGAAAGATCGGTAAGACTCCATTTTATTTGGAGTACAGCCGAGTGTATGAGTCATCGTGTCAAGAGTTTACGACAGACTTATGGGTAGGCTGGTACCCTGTATCGTTTGACGTCTAATACTCTTAGAGGCTTTGTAGACAGAGGTTCATTTTGTACAGTATGTCAGAGGCCTTGACGGCCCATATGTATTCATGTTTTAAGAAAGATGGTTCATTGATACAGTGCTTTTCCACTTATAGTTATACATTACATGTTGTGGCCATGTTGGCCCAGTTACCAATGATAGTACGATAAAAAAGATATGTTACGTTGGTACTTGGTTGAGTAAGACGATGGGTGCCCGTCGCGACGCTTCGGTTTGGGTCGTGACAACCTATATGTTTAATAACTTGAAACCTGCGATCTCAATAATCAGCTTGTAACAACTGTATAATCTCGTCTACGAGCAGCATCTTGCATCTGAAACTGCCTGCATGTTTTATTTCAAAGTCACTTAGAAATTATGTCTATAAGGCCTAAGGTTCTTAATTCTGAAACTACTTGACCTGAACATTTGTTTCGTGTGCATTTTTTGCTTAAGTGTGGAGGCTAAACTTGAGCCCTTAACTGCCGATATTTGAAGTCCAATGTGTTTTTGTATGTCGCCTAGTTTTAAAATTTTGAGCAGCCTAGGTAAGGTCTAGAACAACCTAAATAGAGGTCCAAAACCTCCTGGACCATAGGTATAGGACGGGTAGTGCACGCATAGGGTACAACTTAGAATTGAATTAGAGAGTTTTAGGTAAACAACTTTAACATAGTAATCGGGTAGCAGGAGATGATAGTCTGTGCCCGCTGAATAATATGAGTAATTCCTACCTCAAGAGAATTGCAAAATATTATTTATGTTACACGAGGTGATTCTTTAGGCTAAAAAATTAGGAACCCCCCCCCCCCCTTCCATTCTATGTTTGCTATTAGACTTAGAGTAGTTGTATCTCCATATTCGTATTAAGATTTTTGTAATAAAATTCGTTGACCTTTATATTCTCTTTGCTTATTTGATCACTTAGCCTAATCCACATAATTTTAAGTTCGGCCACGACCCACAGTTGTGGACCTCAAAGAGTGCCTAACACTACCTCTTTGAGGTAATTTGAGCCCTTACCCGATCTTTGATGAAGTTGACTAGTCAAATAGAGTTATCTGCACAATAGGTGCCCTAACGCACCATAAAAATTGTTAGGTCGCCATTTTTATTTTAGCACTCTATGTCCCATTCTAAAAAGAGTTGTCACAACGTCAAAACCCGTTTTTGTGAGAAAATAGAGCATGACAATAGTTTCCCCCCTTATTACTGAACCAGGCGGTACTTTCTATTGCCTCAGTGACCTGTGAGGTTTGTGTGAAATTAGCCAAGTTTCTTTGGCTCTCTTAATCTATGATCATGGAGTATGCTTTGTTTACAAATGGAGTGGGATACATCAATGTGATCTGACTCCTTGCTTAGTTGTAGGAATCATTCAAATCGGTTAAAAACTACATTAACCTTTGATACTCAAAGTGCTCGAGATATTTCCTTGACTCAGGACATGGGCAACTAGGACATGGCATTCTAGCATCAAATTCATCTCAAAGGTCCCTGAGTTTAGAAAAATAGTCGGTAACAGTCATTGTGCCTTGAGTAAGTGGGTGAATTTCTTTATGCAAATACTGCACCCTAGCACCATTCACTTTATCAAACCTTTCTTTCAAATCCTCCCATACTTTGTGAGCATTTGAGGCATACACTACACTACTTAACAGTCCTGGTCTTACAACATTCATGATCCAAGACAAAACTACAACGTTTACCTTCTCCCATTGATCATGTAGCTCAGGTTCAAACCTAGACTTAGGGAATCTACCATCAACAAAGCCTAGTTTGCTTTTACATAACTGTCCAATTCTCATAGATCTGCTCCAAATAGCATAGTTCTCATATCCAGTTAACTGAAGAGAGATTAAGGTGCTACCTGGAGTGTCAGTTGGTTGTAGGTATAGAGGATGGTTATGATCAATTGTAGGGAAGACATTGCCTCGAATGGGAGAAGAGGTCTCGTCAGAAGTTCCTGTGGTTAGTCCAACTGGTGTGGCACTGGCTAATTGCCATGGAGATTGTAGATAAGCTCAGAAATTGCACAATTGCTCTGATTTGGAACAAATTAGTTCACATTTTATAACCCTAGTTTTGGACTCAGCGTTAGAGAGATGATTTAATGCCAAATTGAAGAGAGTTGAAGTATTCAATGACCGGATATTCACGACGCAGGCTCTGATACCATGATAACATCCATAGGTGGAAGCTTCAGCAGTGAAGATGTTTGAGGAAGAAGACGGTAGGAGTTTCAGAGAGGAAATTCGAGAGAGAAATAAAGAACCTCAGTTATCTTCTTCTGAAAACAAAATGTATCAATACAAGGACTACATATAGACACACACCTACTATAGAACTAACCGATTACCTACAGTAATAACCGTCTAACTAAATCACTAACTGTACTAATAATACAACTTAATGTATAATATTCTACAACCACAACTTATATTGGCTCACCACTCTTCTACACTATTCTCAGTCACCATTTCAGTAACATGCTAAACTTTGAGAAATAAGGAAAATAATAGAATAAAAAGATGTGAAAGACCTTGAGAGAAAAATTAACATGACGTCCATGATGATGGAGGGCAGACTAACGAGGGCGAGTCAAAGAGAATGATTGATAAGTTTCATAGATCTAGGTTGATAGACTTATGAAGAAGTGGTTCACATGACACTTTAGACGATTTTCGCATAATAATGAGAGAAGAAAATAAAGTGTTTTATAAAATATTATAATTTCACTTGGTACACACAATTAGAAACTTGACCAGACCACACCTTGCGTGATCTCCGAACTCCCTTCATGTGATCACGGAGAATAAATCCTCCATCAGCTCGTTACTTTCACGTGCTCTCGAGACTCAGCTCCACGATCGCAATGCATTACTACGCACTGGGAAAATAGCAGTTGCAACATAGTTGAAATTATTCTGAAACTCACCCGAGCCCTTCTGGACACCGTCCAATCATTCTAACAAGTCCATGTACCCTATACGAACTTGTCTAAAGGCATAAAACACAACAACAACATCAAAACCAAAAATCAAGCATCAAATCAAATATCTCAAACTTTTTTAAGTCCAAAATTCTAACTTTCGACTAGAAGTGGTGAATCAATCCCGGGCATCCTGAGCTCTATGATAATGTAGTCCAATTAATGAATACATTTGTAAGGTTTGTTAGGGCAAAATGGACAATATGCATTGGTCATGGGCAAAACCTGTACAAGCCTTGTTAGGTCAACAATACATGCTGGGTTGTGGTTAGGGGCGTTCATAAAAATCCGAAAAATCGAACTAAGCCGACCAAAAAAAACCGATACTTTTTAGGTTTGGTTTGGTTTTGTTGTTGAATTTTAAAAAGCGGTCAAATTTGGTTTGGTTTCAATTTTTAATCAAAAAATAACCAGAAAAAAATCGAACCAAACTAACTATAGAAGTAGCTATTTTAAATTTATTATATATATGTTTATTTTTATATAAAGTTTCTAAAATTTTATGGTACATATTAGGCATTTGTATTTAATCTAGTTCTTTGCTATTATAATAATAATAATCTAATTCTTTGCTTTTATATTCTAGTTTGATTGGTAATTTTTTTTGTTGCTAAGTACAAGAATTTCTTCTTGTTAAAAATAATCGATTTTAAGTAATTAAATTGTTCATCAGTATTTGATTCAATTATTATCAATATATCTTGGTAAAAGATAGATTACTCAAAGAGCAATTGACCTGATAGTGTTACGTTGAAAATGTACTCGCCGGAATATGTGTTTGGTGGTGTATGTCTCATATTTAAGGGAAAAAACGATAAATAATCAAAAAAACAAAAAACTGACAAAAACCGATAAAAACCGAATCGATAAAAAACCGAGTTTTGTTCCAATATTTGAATAACCGACTTACTTGGTTTGGTTTCCTTTTAGTAAAAAAATCGATCCAAAACGAACCATGAACGCCCCGCTGTGGCATAACGAGAACAAGCCCTATTAATTTGAAAGTGTGTTATATATTTTGGAAATAAGTGCCTTTACTTCGTGTAAAAATGTATTTAAATTCCCGTAAATATTCAAAAATATTTTTTGCCCGTAAAATTTTAGCTAAGAACACTAGTAAAACCTCAAATAGTCAAATTTAATACCTTTAAACTGCTCCCTGATTTACATAATTTAAATCATTTCCAAGGATAATCTGCATATTCTCCTTGCAAACATCATAGCATTTTTGACCAAACAAAAAAACAATTTTCAAACCGATTGGTGGATCAAATTTACCTAGACGCATTGATGCTCAATTGACAAATACGTTGTCGTAAATATTCAAATATATAATGATTTTTGCACCAACTTTGTGCAACCAACTCTACCAAATTACTATATATTACTAAGAATAGTAGTAGTACTTTCTTTTTTGGGTTTTATCGTACAAAGAAGTGAAGAACTAAGAAGCAAGAGAGAGTACACTACATTTTTTTTTTTTTGATTTCTCACCTGATATCCGATACCCGAATAGATTTGGTTTCGCACCAGAAAGCTTTACATGGAGGTAAAGCCTTCCGTAACAATGTACACTTTTATTTTTTTTCATCCGGTATTCGATATTTATATTGGGGCCCGATTAAATCTGGATTCGTGCCGGAAAGTCTCATATTGAAAGGTAAGGTACTCCCTAACAAAAGTGACTCTATACTAGTACACTTTGTTTGAGTACTTGTTTCAATCCCTCTTCCTTGTTTCACTTCTTTCTTTTTTCGTACTTTCATTCTACGTTGGGTTTGTTGAAAACTTCAAAAATAATAAACCTACTCCCTTATAAGAGAGAAAAATAAAAATAAAATAAGGAAAATAATTTTTCTTTCATTTCATGTTGGCTGGTCTCTTTTATACAAGGGGTTGGTTGTTTTCTAAATTGGATCCTTCCTTTTCCTTTGTAATTTGTTTTGTCTTACAAAAATATTAAATTTAATTATGAGAATATTTTACTCAAGTCCTTGCAATAGTAAATCACATATACATTATTGTCATTTTGGTTGAGGAAAAATTCCAAAGAACAAAGTAATATGACGTTAGAGAAATCCCAAAGGGATAATTCCTTAAATTAAAAGCCACATATATACGCCATCTTCAACGTTAAAATGAATGCAGACAAATATTTATAGATGTCAAGGAGATAAATTAATAGATTCATATGATAAAATAAATTATAATTCTTTTTCGTTTCTTCACCTTAAAAAATTGTGAAAAAAGAAAAGGGAAAACCCACATAAATAACCCCTCGGAATCTTGTCCAATTGGTGATATGGCCAATTATTATTATAACTAAGTCAAAGAAAATTTTGTATAAAATTGGTCTATGCCAAAAAAAATTGTTAATTAATATGATAAGGAGTATTAGCCACAAATTAAGGTGACATAGATTTGTCCCGTTTAATTCGTTTGTTTTATTTGTTGCGTTGTCATGATATGTCGCTGTGAATCTCAAAATGCTTCATTCTAATATTTAAAACTTGTTATTATTTTTTGGGATTTTTTCTTTCCTATACAATATTTGAAATTTATTTACCGAAATTGTCCTAATTTTGTATATTAACCGTTCTAAATAAGGATTACTTATAAATGTTATACAATCCATTATTAGTACCTTAAATTATGAAATTTAGTTACTTTTTTTTTCCTTTTTTCTCTCCTATTCTCTTTTGCCTCTCTCTATATATAATTCATTATTCGTGTTTTAAATTAGGGGATTAAGTCACACCATTTTTTTTTCTCCTCTCCTCTTTTCTTATTTTTCTTCCGTCTTAATTGCTTGTAAAATTAAGGTGAAATCTTTGAAGAGCGATAAGGAAATGCCAAAAAATTCATGCCGCCTTAATTGCTTTTCACAAAACTTAGCTCTATAAATTTTTCAAGAATTTGCTTCCTTAATTGTCATCGTCATACACGGTTTGGTTTAAATTTTCTATTATTTTATTTTCTCGATATTTATTTAGTAAAAATAGAATGTAATTTTTATTTTATTCTACCACTTACTTCACGCGATAAATGATATTTTAAGTGACAACAATATCATACAAATTTGTAAAACGTATTTATAACTTATTCATAACTTTCATACATTATTTTTACCAAGTTAAATACAACTATAACAACATACAACTTAAGTACAATTTTCATACAAATTTTATACAATATATCTTTTGTATATACTTTGTATGTGGCGTGTTCTTCTTCCTCTTTGAAAATTCAATCAAAACTTCCTCTCTTAATACAATTTTGATACATATCAGCAACTTTATGCAAAAATATAGTATTTATAACTTAAATATAAATTTCATACAACAATTCATATATTATACAACTATTTTTTAACTTTATACAACATTCAAATGAAAAAATATATAACTAGAAAATAATACAACTTCAATACAATTTACATACAAATATTATACAACTTTAATACAATTTCATAAGTATATTGTACGAAATGTCTTCGTCTTCTTCTTCTTCTTCTTCTTCTTTTTACCAACATCAAGTCTAATCTTCACCAAATACCCTCAAAATTGAGATATAAACTCTAAAGAATGCTCTCAGTTGTTTGCAACAACACCGAATCCAAACAAATAATAATTTATGAAAACTCAAATTCGAATTCAATGTTTCGAAGTTTTTTAATGGCTGTCGATGGTGGAGAATCAAACACCTTTAAAATTTATTGATTGACAATTGTAATTACACCAATTATGCAACATGAAAGAAAATTGTTAGGTTTAAACTCTATAATAAAACGATTGAAATCCATTGATAAATTTCATCAAAATCTACACAACAAGAAAGCATAAGAACGTCAAAGGAAGAAAATTTGGGGGGGGGGGGGACAAGAGGGGGGGGGGGGAGAAACAGAAATGTGCCTTTTAACCCACAA
>ML249283.1:52927-172908 GCA_005239495.1 Nicotiana undulata
GAGAGACGAAGAGAGAGGGGGGGGGGGTATAAAGGGATAATGAAATAACTGATATTCTTTATTCAATTTCTAATATAGAGGGATACTTATTTAAAACTTATTTATATATAATTAATAAATTATATATGACCATGTATTTAAATTAAAACTTAATTAAGGAAGGCAATAAAATTACATATGTAGTAAAGGAAGATAAAAATCCCTTATTTTTTAAAAAAACTCTTTTAGGAACATACATGATAACATAATATTAAATAGAGTAAAATACTTTTATCTAACATCATGGACAACCACAACTTAATTGATCTTTAAATAAAAATTTATGTTTGCAAATATTCTCTTTGTTCCTATTTAGAGGTTTTATATGCCCATTAAGAAAATATTAAAAAGAAGAGTAATTTGACTAATTTATCCTAATTAACCATTATCTATTTACGTGCTTCTTAATCCTACAATTAACAATTAATATTAAAGGTAAAATTGAAAAAGATTTAAGTAATTAATTTTCTCTTTATTCTTTTAAAATGACAAGTACTCCCTCCATCCACTTTTATTCTTCTAACATTTGACTTACATGTTTCTTGAGAAATAATAAATATACCATACATTTTACCATAGAATCCCTAATAATGATAAATAGTCTCTTAGCTTTTCAAAAAAATTGAGTAATTACTGAAAAGGGTAAAGCAACAATAAAAAATTATACTTTTCTTTTTTTGCTAAGATTGATAAGTAAAAGTAATATTTTAACATAGTGTATGAAGATTTGGAGTGGCTCACTGAGCTGTTTATGTTATTTTTAAGACGAAGAAGATACCCGAAGAATGGAGGTGGAGTACGATGGTTCCGCTTTACAAGAACAAGGGTGATATCCAAAATTGCAATAATTATAGGGGTATCAAGCTATTGAGAAGGTTTGGGAGAGGATGGTGGAGGTTATGGTGAGAAGATGCGTGTCTATTTCCGAGAATCAGTTTGGATTCATGCCGGGGCGTTCGACTACGGAAGCGATTCATCTGGTAAGGGGATTAGTGGAGCAGTACCGGGAGAGAAAGAAGGACTTGCATATGGTATTTATTGACCTTGAGAAAGAGTACGATAAAGTCCGGAGGGAGATCTTGTGGAGGTGTTTGGAGGCTAGAGACATTCGAGTAGCGTACATTAGGGTGATTAAGGATATGTATGATTATGCTAAGACTCGGGTGAGGACTGCGGTTGGTGACTCGGAGCATTTCCCTATGGTGACGGGGTTGCACCAGGGATCGACTCTTAGCCCGTTTTTATTTACCTTGGCGATGGATGTATTGTCACGACACATCCAAGGGGAGGTGCCTTAGTGCATGCTCTTTGCGGATGATATAGTGTTGATTGACGAGACGCGAAGAGGAATTAACACGAGGTTGGAGGTTTGGAGACAGACCTTGGAGTCTAAATGTTTCAAGCAGAGTAAAACCAAAATAAAATACTTGGAGTGCAAATTTTGTGATGGGATCAATGAAGCATACGTAGTGGTAAAGCTTGATGCTCAAGTTATCCCCAAGAGAGCGAGTTTTAAGTATCTCGGGTCTATTAGCCAAGGTAACAGGGAGATTGACCAAGATGACGCACATCACATTAGAGCGGGATAGATGAAGATGTCACAAGGGTAAGTTTTATAGAGTGGTGGTTCGACCGACTATGCTGTATGGGGATAAGTGTTGGCTAGTCAAGAACTCCCACACGCAGAAGATGAAAGTAACAGAGATGAGGATGTTCAGATGGATGCGTGAGTGTAGCAGGAGAGATAAGATTAAGAATGAAGTTATCGGGGACAGAGCGGGAGTAGCCTCCGTGGAGGACAAGATGTGGGAGTCGAGGCTAAGATGCTTCGGACATGCTAAGAGAAGAAGCATTGATGCTATGTTAGGAGGTGTGAGAGATTGGCCATGGCGAGTTGGAGATCAGGTCGAGGTAGGCCTAAGAAGTACTGGGGAGAGGTGATTAGACAGGACATATCGGTGCTTCAGCTCACTGAGGACATGACCCTTGATAGGAGGGTGTGGAGGTCGAGGATTAAGGTAGAAGGTTAGTGGGTAGTTTTTAGTTTCTCACCGATAGTCTTAGTAGCATACATGTCCCTTCATATTCTTAGATTTTTATTACGTTACGTGATTTTGTTCGCCTCAAGTATTGTATTCCATGTTGCTATTATTTGGTACTACTTATCCTTTATCTCTTCCTTTTTTTTCTCTCTTCCCTCTTTCTTCCTTTCTTATTTTCCTCTATTGGAAATAGCCTCCCTACCTGTTAGGTATGGGAGAAGGTCTGCGTATAGACTACCCTCCATATACTCAACTTGTTGGGAACATACTAAGTTTGTTGTTATTGTAACATAGTGCATAAGTATAAGTGAATGCAAGGAATATTTTGAAAATAACTATTTTTAGTATATACAATAACTAAATGTGGACGGAAAAAGTAAATTTTACATGTTATTTATTAAATTTCCTATACATCGTATTCACGTGGTTAAATACATGCTATATTAACCTTTTACATAAATTTTTTATTAAACTACATATATATTATGGTTAAATTATTATTCTCTTGTAGCAAACCCACTACCCAACAGTCGTCCAATCCTAATCCCACAATCATGTATCTTCATTCACATCCATCCATCCATCCATATCTTCCACATACATATACATTCATCTCCCCCCCCCCCCCCCCCCCCCCCCCCCTCCCCACCCAAACAGCCAAATATTAAAAAATAAAAAAAGAAAAAGAAAAAAAAGAGTTCAAAGGTGGGGGCTTTCCTAATATTTTAAAGTAGAAAAATGGTGTGCCTTCTGCCTTAGAAAAATAATGTAAATTCATTGAAACAGTAGCCAAAGCTGATCTCATCAATTAATATTGACTCCAACAAACATTTTTCTATATATTCTCTCATTTGCCTCCATTTCTTCTCTTCAAACCATTCTCTTTAATTCCTTTCCTTACTTCTCTTCAATATCTCTTAAAATTTCCTTATAATGGGTGAGGTAAATTCATACTTCTCTATCTCAAAAACCCTTTAAATTTTTTCACAAAATCTCAGTTTAGTTAATTCCAATTTCATATTCATAATAATACTCAAAGTTTTGATTTTCTTTTTCTTTTTTTGAGTTTCAGAAAAAGGAAGAAACTAAAGCAGAAGGAGAAGAAAAGAAGAATGACGCCGGCGGCGAGAAAAAGTCCGCCGGTGACGCCGCCGGTGGAAAAAAGGACGACGGCCCTACCGCCATAATATTAAAGCTTGACTTACATTGTGAAGGCTGTGCTAAAAAAGTCAAACGTTCAATTCGCCATTACGAAGGTAATTACTAACAAAATAATATACAAAAACATCATCTACTAATAATGGTTTAAATTTTTAAGTTGTTTAAAAAATTAGTGAAAGATTTTGTGAATATTTTAGTTTGTTCCTTGTATTCGCCGGCACATAGTACTTAATGTTTTTGTCAAGGAACTATCATTGGTAGATCCGCATTTAACGTTCTAATTTTACTAGCAAAATTTTTCATCTTTTTTGCTTTGACAATTTTAATCAATAATTAAAAATCATAATTCAAATTTTCTATACCAATAACATAAATAATTATCAGTACAATTAAAGTGATTTCTAGTAGATTATCATTATATTTTTCATTACTATATTAAACTTTAATATGAAAAATAATATATTGGTATTGCTCAATTTTACTTGCGTAAAAAGTTAATATATTGTCAGTTCACAAAACTTAAACTCTTCGAATTATTGATTTTCTTTGGGGTTGAAAATGAAGGAGTAAATGACGTGAAGGCAGATTGTGGAAGTGGAAAATTGACGGTAAAAGGGAACGTGGACCCCACATGGCTACGGGAAAAAGTAGAGAGCAAAACAAAGAAGAAGGTGGAGCTTGTTTCTCCTCAGCCGAAGAAGGACGGCGGCGGCGGTGGCGGTGGCGGAGATAAAAAGTCCGATGAGAAAAAGCCTGAGGAAAAAAAGGCCGAGGAGAAAAAATCCGAAGATAAGAAGCCTAAAGAGGTAATTTCACTTTTCTCCCCACGTACTGCTTTCCAGTTTCGTTCCTAAACTATAAAGTTAGTAACCGATTCTATTAATTAATTTCTCTCTCTATATATATTTTTTATGTTTAATAAAATTTGGTATTATTAGTTGAACTATTTCTGATTATATTAAATTTTCCTTTTTTTTTTAATTTGTATGTTTAGCCACAAGTTAGTACAGTGGTTTTGAAGATTCGGTTGCATTGTGACGGGTGCGCGCACAAAATAAAGCGAATTATAAAGAAGATTGATGGTAAGATAAACAACTATGTTGAATTAATTTATTGTCAATTAATTGTTTATTATCAATATAAAAGCAATTCAATTGTTTATAAAAAAAATTAGGTGTGGCATGCAATCACCTTGTGAATTTTTTAATTAATTATCACAGAAGTTGTACGAATTATTCCTTTAATATGAGAATAATTATGCTGTTTATGGTGATTGACAATTTTTTTTTTAATTATTTACTTTTTTATTGACAGGGGTAGAAGAAATCAAAATAGATTCAGAAAAAGATTTGGTTACGGTAAAGGGAACAATGGACTTAAAAGAGCTAATTCCTTACTTGAAAGATAAATTGAAACGAAATGTAGAAATTGTTCCACCAAAGAAAGATGATGGAGGTGGTGAAAAGAAAGGCAAAGAAGGCGGCGGTGACGGTGGCGGCGAGAAGAAAGAGAAAGAAGGCGGCGGCGGCGGCAGCAGTGGTGGTGAAGATAAGAAGGAGAAAGCGAGCAACAACGAAAAGAAAGAGGGTGAATCAAAAGCCGAAGGAAGTAAAAGTATAGAAACAAAAGCCGAGGTGAATAAACTGGAATACTATGGTTATAATCCACAAACACATTATGCAATGCCTATGTACAACCAAAGTTACACGAACCAAGAGTATGGTGTGGCAATGTATGATCATGGTTATAACGCGCATACGGGCTATGTCATGGAGTATGGCCACCAACCGCAAGCATACGTGCCACCATCACCACCACCAACATACTTGAGCAACGCACCTCAAATGTTCAGCGACGAAAATCCTAACGGTTGTTCAGTCATGTGATATAAACAATCATGTGTTACATCATCTCATTGAGGGAGAGAGTTCAAGAAAATTTGTAATTAAATACATCAAATACACCGTTTCAAGGGAATGTCTCAGTAACTAAGAGAACGCAATAAACTATAGCATTACTACCTTTGTGTCAAATGTATGAAAAGAATCATGAAATGTACACGAAACGGTATATATGAGGGCCTCACTTATGAGATCATATTGAGTCTACAGAAAATGGTATATATGAGGACATAGTTTCCTTTAGGGAAATGTCAATAGGTTAGAGAAGAATGGTTAAACCTCCGGCTCGGCGGTTTAATTAGGTTATCGTATAATTAGGTTTATCTTTTGACTTATATGTTATTAGCTAGTAATAATATACTTACTCAATTTTGTGCCCACATATATAATTTTCTTTAATTGTCTTTGTTCATTTTTAACATTATCTCATTGTGTACATGTAAGCATTCATGTCTTTACCTACGGTGAGTAATAGACCACTTGGCACACGAATATTAATTACAATTTTAATAATATCAATATTTGTTTTCTTCCATAAATAAATTGTTAGATTTGGCAAATAAGGACATGAGAATATGGTTTCCAGTCACATCTTACGTTTATGGGAATGGTAGTTGGATTAGCACCATCAACAAATTAGACAAAATTACATGTAATAGAAAAAGTATTAGTCCTCAAATGATGCTGTTAAACTAATAAAGGACCAAAAGAAATATTTTAAAACTAATTTAAATTTTTGGAGGAGAAGTACTTGATAAATTTTTCGTTCCAAAGTGTCTTAATGTGACAATTGTACGTGAAATAATGATTTAACTTATATACATAGACAGTCTATACATATATTTTTATTTGTAAAATTTCGCAAAAACACATTGCACTCACAAAGTCATGTTTTTAATTTACTCGCATAAACAATAATTTTACAATATATATTATACAATATTTATATACTTATATAAGCAATGTATTTATCATATATTAAAATATATAATAGTGTATAAATATGTATAATTAGTATTGTATAAAAGTATATATATATAATAATGTATATGTGTATAAATATCGTAACTAATAGTAACAAATTTCTGATGTTTTTTTCAGTTACATTTTTTATTCATAATTTTGTACACAATCTTGTGAGCCTATTTTTAGCAAGTCTAAACAACACTCTATCCAAATTCTTACAAATGGCATGGAAGTCATGTACTTTATAGATAGTCAATTAGTGTATCACCATTTTTGTAATAAATTGCATTTGAGAAATGGCATCCAAGAAAAAAATTGGCAACTCCTTCTTTGGATTTTCAAATCAAATATTAGTAGCTAGCTAGGGCTCGCGCGATATGTTAATGCTCTATTGCACTTGGACAATCCACAAAAATATCAATAAGAAATACTTAAAGTTGTCATACAACATTAACTCAGATACCTTCTTACCTTTAAGTATTTGGGATATTTGGATAACTCGCAATCGAAATATTTATGAAAGAATTCGTGCCAGTGTTAGCGTCAACTATACAACACAACAAGCCGTTGAGTTTTCTTATCTGGCAGCCTGATATCACAAAATATCAAGACGAATCATGATCCCTCTGAAATGGATACCCCCTAAGCATAACACATATAAGTTAAATACGGATGGGCCACACTCATCCACAACGACTACGGATGGTATTGGAGGATTAATTAGGAATCACAAAGGAGATTGAATCGTGGGTTTCTGAAGGAACATACCAGGCAACACTTCACTTTCCGCAGAACTGTACGCATTTATACATGGGCTTAGAATAACAATTCAACATAATCTATCACCACTTCAAGTGGAGGTGGACGCAAAGGAGGTTATCACTATATATAATATACGCTAACATGCTACTTGATTGCAGGCACCTTCTACTGAAGCTACATAACTCAATCGTACAACATGCGTACATAGCACGAAATAGGGTTGTAGATCAATTAGCAAAAGCAGGTAGCACTTTGGAAAGCAACTTTACAATACAAGTTTTTGATACAACACCAGTGATGTACATCAACCGCTATCAACCTTATCATGTTGTTGTGATGATAGTTCTGTTAGCAATACTACAAACAATGTAGCCACTACTAGTAATAGTTTAGTTTGTAATATGGTGCAACATAGGCACCACTCTCTCTCTGTACGCATATGCTTTAATTAATGAAACTTATCTTTTGTAACAAAAAAAAAAAAGCTAGCTAGGGTAAACATTTTCAAAGTTGCAATAAGTTGTGATAGAAAATAAAAGATGGCATTAATAATGTGGTACTGAATTTTCTTCAAGCCAATGGCTTAGAGCCTCAAGCTGCCTTTTCTAATTCCCATCAAGAATTTGTTGATATAAAGCAATTAGTCAAATCAGCTATTATGAACCATTATTTTCCCATCTTACACATTTACACGATCTGTATAATTAATATGTGTTGCACAACTTTATGATTTAAAATTTAATTCACATATATATTAATTGTCTATATAATACTATCACGGTAGGTAATTGAACGTATTTCTTTTTGTATCAGTAGTATTAGTATTATTCTCGTATTTTCTTATTTTAGAGTTTTTTCACTATATATATATATTTTTTTGCTTCGGCTATTTTATTATCTTTCTATTGTGTACAACTCCATTTTCCACTACCGTATTTCTTTCATAAAATTGTTGTGGTTATGATTTCTTTGAGCTGAGAGCCCATCGAAAACATCTTCTCTTCTTTCACAAGGTAGAGTTAAAGTTTGTTGTTGATATTAATAATTGTCTACATAACTAAATTTAACTATTTTACAAAGACTTTAATGTTACAGATAACTTATGGTATTTTTTTTCAACAAAGATAAACCTTTAGGTCATTCACAAAGTTAATGGCTGTGGCAAATGTTTGAGCGAAATTAAAAAGAAAAAAATTATAGTCACTGATAATGTAACATGCATAGAATAAGTAATCTGCTTTGCTTTTCGAGTACTAATTTTATTTGTATATGGTCGAAATCCGATTCTTCTGTTGTATGACATGTCGAGACTGAAACGTGAGGGGTCGAAGTTCTACTTCCGATCATATCGAACCAAGGCGCAAAGTTAAATCGTTGAGCTCGTAACTCCGGAACCAAACAAGATCGAAGGAACTTTGTTGAGCCAAATAGCGAAGGCCGAAGTATCTGCGATCAGTCGGAGATCACGGCGAAAATCTCGTCACGTATCAAGGAGAGACCGATTAATTAGTTTACATGTTATAGAACTGTGTATCAAGAGTATGGTTCTCCTACTATATAAAGGGAGGTCTGATCATTTGTAAAACATATTGAAAAACGCATCCCAGAGTAATACATTGTTTCTAGTTCTTGTTATCTTGTGATTTTATTCCAACATCGATTGAGGCATTTCTTGACTTGAGCGTGACCAACCTTCAAGGCTAAGGCCCACTAATTTAGTGCGGTTTAATTGCATTTATTTTCTTATCATTAATTTCACAATATTAATGTGTTCTTTCAATTTGTATAAAGTTATATCACGTATCCTTAAATCGCGTATAAATTCAATTGTTACCCGATTTTAGGGTAAAAACTATCTATTACAAACGGTTAGCATAATTGTCTTTTTAGTGACTCAACACCAATCAATGAAGAAGTTAAACTAAACTATAAAACATTTCCTAACTGTCACATGAATCACGAAGAACAGCTAAAAACGGTCCATTATCCTTTTCTAGAAATTTCAAACCTTTACACATATATTAACTTAAGGTTTAAATTAAGCAAAGATTTAAGACATTAAACTCTAGAAATAATAGGAAGTTAGTTAGGAGAAATTCCAGAAAATTCCATAATAATAAAAGTGGCTTTTGGGCAGTTGGTTTAGCTGAGAAAAATGGGTGTGATTAACCTCTAAACAACCAACTACAATATCCCTTAATTAATCAATTATTGTCCTTTTAAGAAAAAATCAAATACCAGAAGCATTCTTAATTTAATAAAAATTCCAAATAAATCGCCCTTTAAACACTGCAAATAGCTCTAATATTTTTTTTCCCAAATCACGTAGCTGTTTGCATGAAAAATATCGATTTGATTTTGCCTTTTCATTACAATAAGGGTTAAGGCCTTAAATTAAGCAAATGCTAGGGTTTAACTTCAAGTGGATTTTGGACAAGACTTTTTTATTTTATAAAATTAGTTTTCATGGTTTGGTTGGTCATGATGTTGATCAGGTTATCTAATTAAGATACTTAATTGAATATAAAAAATTATTTTCCATATTATTCAAGAAATTGACTCTTGTTAGCTTCCTTCAGCCATGATAATTGAAGAAAATCAATATTTAGAGCATCAACAGAGGTGCTATTCTTTTGTCTATCGTAGAGCCATTTGTTAAAAAGTTCATTCTTGTTTCTTAATAAATAGGGTTCTAAGTATATCTAATTTTATTTATATCTGTTTTCAGTGCATTATTAAACCAAAATATGTTACCTTTTCACCTTGGAAAGGGAAGAAAGATCTAAAGAGACATCCTTAAAACAAGTGTTATAATTAACTTTCCATGCAGCAAATGTATCAATTGCATGCAATACAAAATTTTGTTTGGCAATCAGGGAACTGTTGGTTGAAGACTTGTTTAATTAAACTCTAATACTTGGTTTATTTTTTCTTATTAAATATTTCATCGCTAGTCAAATCGATGGTAGCAGGTCATGATAGCAAGGTGGATTAAGGATTTGAAGTTCGTCGGCTCGATATTTTTGTACACATCGATCCTTACTCAATAGGACAATTCAAAAAGGAGAACGAGGATATCTGACTACCGCTAAAAGTTAGACTAAGAGTACACATTGTATGATTGAAAACTGCCGTTGCATATATACTACCCGGTGCTTGCAGGTCTGACTGATGCCTTCTCTCCAACAGCTACTTCAACAACGTTAAGTAATAAGTTCTTATAATAAACTCAAGTTAATATACAATAAAAACTAGATTTACAGTTAAATATTTATCGATAATTTATTGATTATCTTAATACTGTACATGATCTAAGCAGAGTCATATTTTGGATCAAATTCGGTATAGAAAAAATATATTATGTTGCTGGGTGACCAGGATCTAAAAAAATAATTATATAAAGAGTTTTTATTTTAAAATAATTTGTCTTTTAATAATCATGTTTTAATATACTTGGTTAGAGATGATGAGATATAACTCATAGGGGTGAAAGTGTAATGTTTTCATAATATACGATATGTAAGTGTTTAACTTTAAAACACAAATTTAGAAGGTTTAAATAATGCGACTAATTATAACTCACGTTCTCTGAATGCGACTTATAAATCGTACTTAAAAGCTGAATGCAACTTGTAAATCGTCTTAGGTTAATGCAACTTATAAATCATTTGGTTGCGACTTATATCGCATTAACTGAATGCCACTTATAAATTGTCGTTACTTAAATGCGACTTATAAATCGATTTTATGCATTTCGACTATCCAAAATCACGATGATTTATCAAATGTCAGCAATCAAGAATTCTTTAGCTCGTTATTATTTTCATAAAGAATCCATCAAGGTCCCATCTTTCCCGTGAAATACGCAAAAACATGGATAGTGATTAGTGAGGATTAATTAACTATCAATTTAGTCCAAATTCCAAAAGGCCGGTCATCATATTAAACAATCCATTAAATATGTCGCTAACTCTCAATGCATAATTAAATGAAATACTTTATAAAAATTAAATTCAGAATTTAGTTGCTAAAACTCTATATTGTCGCTATCTAAAAATTTAGAACGCATAAGATATAAATCCTGACTCATATTTCATCAATGATAATTAAAACCTATTTATCTATATGGACAGAAGAGAATAAGAGAGAATCGGAACTTAAATATACATGCTGATGCATTAGTTGTGATAAATTCATAAAAAGATTATTCTACTCATTGAACTCAAATAATTTTTTTATAATAATATATAAATTATTTAAACTATAGGTAAAATACCCAGATTAAAAAATTAAATATTATTAATATAAAAGGTATTACATAGATGAATCAAAGGATGAAAAATGTTAAAGGCCAAAAAAAGAAGAATAGAGATTGCGTAGGATAAAAGGGAGAGAATATCTATTGTTCAATTGAATCACTCATCATAATATGGGTACATTTTCTTATGGCATAACAATTTCTTTCACCATAACAACATCCCACTCAAACCCTCGGCTTATAATATACACGTGCAACGCACGTACATATATATTCGGATAAAAAAATCGCAGGTCTATTCAATAAAGTTGTTAATTATAGACCTTACATATGCAATCGTAAACTGCAATTATATATGCACTTTTAAGACAAGCACAAGTCATTTTGAGTTCCATTTTCTCGTTCCCTTTTGAATACGTAATTGGCTGCATGTTTATATTTGGTGCTATCAATAAGAGTTGTCATACACGATACTTAAGTGCTATTTTGGCATTCTTTTTGAGATATAAATATGACAATCTACTGAAAAACGAGTTTTTATGTAGGAGAATTAATGTCTATTTTTAGTTGAATTTGTATATGATAGGTGTCAGAATGCACATTTTTTTCCTTGAGCTTGAGGTCAATTCCTTTGACATCTCTATTATACAAGGAATCCTCAACCCGCCAAACGTTTTTCGAACGTGTCTAAGATAAATCATTTGAAAATAGCTTTTTTATCTTTACAAGATAGGGTTAAAGTCTGCATACATGCTATCTTTTGTAGACCTTACTTGTAGGATCGTACTGGATATATTTTTATTGTTGTCATACTATCATATTTGCCACGTGGCGCGCGGGAGATTGTGTGTTATCATGATTAATCTTTTAAATTTATGAACTCTACTAAAATGAAAAATTGTCGAACTAATTAGTTATGTGTGATATAAACTACCGGCCAGTTAATGTATTCTTTTTCCCTTTCTATGCTTTCAATCTCTATATAAATATACAAGCTCGCTTTGAAACAAAAGTACTGACTATTGATCTAAAGACAATTTTAATTTGACTCCTCCTTTGTATTTTAGATTTTGTCATTAAACTTATCGAAATAATATTTCATTAATATATTCTTTTATCGAGATTTAACTTAAATCGCCACGGTATCTTCTTGCTCCAATCCCTAGATACTAATTTGTTTTTGCTTTTTTTATTTTTTTATTTCACTGTGCGTTACGAAATGATTGTTGGGATTTTGCTTTTCTTAAGATGAGGGTGATCTATCGGTAACGATATTGTTTACGGGTAAAATCGAGCCCACTGAACACTCCCATTTCCCGGTGAGGTAAACGGAACAGGAACGTGGCCGTACGGAATCAGAGTCAGAGCGAGGAGCCCCTCGTATCGGGGCACGGAAAAAACACCTGCCCTCGGAGGTACCAACACCACATCCTCCGGGTCCGGTTCGAGGATCAAGAGTGTGGAGAGCATTACCAAATAGTTGCGCACGGCTTACAAAGGGTCGTGATGTTCGTGCCCAACCGGATATCACGGCGTGAATCTCGACCCATATCGGCAGAAAATCAGTGATTAGCGAAACAGAAGATTTTTACCTTTCTTAGAATTGTACTTAGGGTAAAATTTCCCTACTATATAAAGGGGAAAACTTATTAATCATAGGATACAATATAACACACATACCAAGACAATTTACTTATATTCTCTCTATTATTCAAAGTTCTTGTTTTTGTTCATAAGTTCTTCAAAAGTACGACTCGGAATCGAATGCAGATTCCTCATTGAACCATTAACCGAGCCCGGGATCACTCTTATCATTGGTGCCATTTATTACGTCTTTTAGTTGCTTAATTTAAATACATTAATCACTTGTATTTATTAATCCACATATCTTTAAAATCAAGTATAAATTCAAATGTTATCCGTTTTTAGGGTAAACATTTTGGTACCTACCGTGGGGCTAAGTATAATAGTGGTAATTTGATACAAAGTTCCATAACGCACTCTGTTTTACGCCCGTTGACCCTAACGAAATTCTGATCGCGGGCCCAATCGATGCCAACTCGCATGTGGCCATCGACGCAAACTTGCCTACCGACCCCGAAAACAGCGTTCGTGGGGGATCTTGATTGATAGCCCAGGGTACACATCATGGGGAAGGCGAAGGGATCAATTTACGACTGATCTTCGAAATGTTACAAGCTTAATAGGCGACGATAGCCTAGTTGCAGAACCAAAGCCGAGCCCCAAGCAGAGTGAGCCCAAACTATCCCGGGTAAGCACTTGCAGAAATGAACTAGCCACAGAAAGGCTGGGCGAAGTTGAACCCGGGACCAACCCGAAATGATAAATATGCTTGAGGAATTGACAAAGCGGGTGGAATCGGGGGAAAAGAAGATCAAAGCCAACGACAAAAAAATGGAGACCTATAACTCCAGGGTTGATCAAATCTCCAAGAGCACCACAAATATTGATAGGCCTGGATTCCAAAAAATTTGTCCAAAAGCCTTTCCCTCCGAGCGCAGCTCCGAAATCAATCCCAAAGAATTTCCGTATACCCGAAATTCCAAAGTATAACGAGACCACGGATCCAAACGAATATGTGACCTCCTACACGTGTGCCATCAAGGAAGATGACGAAATCGAGTCGATATTGCTATAAAGGTTTGGAGAGACCCTGTTTAAAGGAGTAATGATATGGTATCACAACCTGCCCCCTAATTCCGTTTATTAATTTCCTATGCTTGTAGATGCCTTAATGAAAGCTCATGTCGGGGCCATCAAAGTCGAGACCAGAAAATCGGACCTCTTTAAAGTGAAACAAAGAGTTAATGAAATGCTCATGGAATTCATATCGAGGTTTCAAATGGAAAGAATGGACTTGCATATGGTTGCAAACGATTGGGCCGTTTAAGCATTTACCAAAGGACTCGACCCCTAGAGCTCCTTGGCTTCACAACAGCTAAAACAGAATTTGATAGAGTACCCAGCGGTAACATGGGCTGGCGTCCATAAGATGTACCAATTGAAAATCAGAGTCGAGGATGATTAGCTCGGGTCCCCCTCTAGGTCCGTGTATCCTATCAGAACTAATGACAGGTCTAAAAGAGTCATCGATCATGTAACGACCCGACCGGCCGTTTTGCGTTTTAGGACCCCGTTCCCCTAAATGAGACTTCCCGTAGTTGCTTTTAATGATTTATGACTTGCGGGGACGGGTGATTAGGGATTTGGAAGAGTTTGGAATCGTATAGGAACACTTGGTTCCTTGAGGTTGGCCTTAAAGGCCAAGTTTGACTTCGGTCAACAATTTGAGTAAACGACCTCGATATTGAGTTTCGACGGTTCTGGTAGCTTAATATGATGATTTCGGACTTTGGCGTATGTTTGGAATGGGTTATGGATGACCCGAGAATGTTTCGACGCCAAATAGTGAAATAGGAATTTCTTTAAGTTCAAATTGAGGTTTGGAACATGTTTTTGTATTATCGAGGTCCGAACGGAATTCCTAGACTGGGAATAATTCCGGCATGTCATTTATGACTTGCTTGCAAAATTTGGTGTCATTCCGAGTAGTATAGGTAGGTTCGGTGCATTGTTAACGAATTCAAGAAACTTAAAGTTCTTAAGTTTGATTCTAGGGGGTTTTGAGGTGTGATTTTTAGTTTTAGCGTTGTTTTGGGTATTCCGAAGGCTCGAGCAAGTCCGTATTATGATTTGGGACTTGTTGGTATATTTGGACGGGGGCTCGGGTGGGCCCAGATGCCGCTCGGGCATCGAGCAAGGCTAAAAACCAGCAACAATAGTTGCTGGTGCGACCGCACCTGCGGTGGCCCAGTCGCAAGTGCGAGACCGCTTCTGCGGTCCTTGCCTCGCAGGTGCGGACCAAGTGAGGATTCCAATTTTCGCAGGTGCAGATCAATATCCGAAGTAGCGGAGCCGCATGTGCGGGCTCCTCTCAGCAGGTGCGAGCCCAGGCCCCCTTGCCCAATTCCGCAAGTGCTGTCCTCGAGTCGCATGTGCGAAAGACCTGTAGGCAGTCAGGTTCTTTTAAAAAACACGGGAAGGAGCCATTTTCAACCATTTCGTTCCTCCATTGGCGACCTTAGGAGCTTGGAAAAAAGGGCAAACGACCTAGCTACTGAAAGGTAAGTAAATTCTACCCTAATGTTAGTATAATACTTGAATTCCTTGGTAAATTAACATCCTAAATTAGTATAAATCAAGGGTTAGAGTAAAAAAACCTAGATCTTTATAAAATTTAGAGAATTACCCACTACCTAGTTATGAAATCATACAAAAACCATATATTAATGATCCTTAGGTTATGGGTAAGTGTTTCCTTCGAAACTTTTCGGAACCCGAGCATGTGGGCCCGGGGATGTATTTTGAGATATTTCAAAGTAGGTTAAAATAGTTAATTAAATGGGGGAATTTCATGCTTTTGAGTGTAAATTAATTTATTTATGCAATATCTGACTAGTTTCGAGTCCTTGAGAGACGAGTTTGGAGTTTCGGGCGCATTCTTGACCCGGAAAGTAGGCTCGACACGAGGTGAGTCTCATTTCTAACCTTGTAAGAGGGAATTGTCCCCATAGGTAAATATAAATGGTTGCGTGTCCTTAATTGCAGGGGCTACGCACGCACGAAGTGACGAGAGTCCGTGCGTAGCTACTATTATGTTATATCGGGTAGTTTTAGGATTCACAAGCATGCTTTATGTGCCGTATCGATAATCTTAAATGTTAATTTAGACTGCCTAATATCCTTGAACTGCTGAATGCATATTTAGGAGGTTACATTCTGAAGTTATTATCATTTAATCCTTTTCCTGTAAGTATATCTTTTACTGAATCCCTGATATCCTGTTAATTATGTGTATGTATACGGGTACCCGCGTCGCACGTATGATTCGCGAGCAGGGTACCTACTATTATGTCATCCGCGTCACATGTTCGATTCGTGAGCGGTGTAATAGATGCATCTATGGTTCGAGCCATTCGACCCTTCGACAGTGCACATTTATCTTCGCGTTGTATCGGTCGTACGTTCACGGCATGACATGTGATTGGAAATTGTGTGAGTATTATGTGAATGCGCGTCTGTAGAATATCATGAAAAGGAAAACTAGGTAATTTATATGCTAGAGAACTTGACACGTAATGATAGTTGTAGATGTTAATTGATGCTCCTGCCTTCATTATTATCCATGACTGCTAGTCCTGGTTAGCTTTACACTTAAACTATATTATCTGGACCCTAGTAAGTATCACGTCGACATATCGTGACTACTTCTTCGAGATTAGACGGGATACTCACCGGGTACATATTGTTTATGTACTCATGCTAAGCTTCTGTACTTAATATTCTGAGGTTGGTGTATCTGGGAATCAGTCCGGTGTACGTCCCTGACTAGTACTTGGTGTGGACTTCTCAGTGAGCTGCTTTCCTTGACGTTCTCTGGTAGATCCTTGTAGTTCCTTTCCTTTTTGTTATTATATCTATCTATATTGTTCATCAGACAGTAGGGCAGACTTGTACTCCTTTGGATACTCATTCTATTAGATGCCTGTAGACTTGTGACACTGGTTCCTGGCACACACGTAGTGGATACTATATTTTTTGGTTGTAAATATTGGGTTATGATCCCTTATGGTTAATTCTGTTCAAGTCAGTCAAACTTTATCCGCTTTTACTTAATGTTTAAACTAAAAATCTGGCAAGTGTTGGAATGTTTTCGCAAATAAGGGAGTTTTACTAGTAAATCAAGTGTTGGCTTGCCTGACCACGGTGTTGGATGCCATCACGACCTGAGTTAAGATTTTGGGTTGTGATAACATGGTATTAGAGCTCTAGGTTCATGTAGGTCTCACAAGTCACGGGCAAACCTAATAGAGTCTTGCGGATCGATACAGAGGCGTCTGTATTTATCTTCGGGAGGCTATAGGGTGTTAGGAAATCTCTCTTTGTTCATATTATGTCGTTCAGTTGATGATATAATGAATCTCACTCTTCTATTCTCTCGCAGATGGTGAGGACACGCATAATCGATGTTCCAGACCCGGGAGGGGCCGCTACCCCCATCGCCCGAGGCTGTGGCAGAGGCTGAGGGAGGGCACCGGCCTGAGGTAGGGGATGAGGGCATCCCAGAGCTGTCCCAGTTGCACCCCCAGCGGATCTAGAAGAGGATCCCAACATAGAGGAGTAGGGCGAGGCACCCCAGCAGATCATGCCCCATTAGATTTTATGACGGCGCAGAGATTCCAGGAGGTCATGGGCCGTATGATGCGGTTCATCGACACTATGATTCAGGCTGGTTTATTTCAATCGGATCCTGCCACATCTCAGGCGGGAAGGGGAGCCCAGACCCTTACTGCCCAGGCCACAGGTCATGTAGCAGCAGTATATCAGACCCCGAGTACACTGCCCGTGGACGGGGCCCAGCCAGTAGCAGCGGTACCTAAGCCTAGACCAGGACGGCGATCCGCAGAATTTATTGGATAAATGGACCAGATTGAACCCGCATGTCTTCGGAGGTGAGCGTCATGAGGACGCACATGACTTTAGTGATAGGTGCAGGGACAGACTGCACAACATGAGGATATTTGAGTCCCATTGAGTCGACTTCACTACCTTCCAGTTAGAGGGCAGGGCCCGTAGATGGTGGCAGCCCTATATACTTGGAAGACCGACAGAGTCTCCTCCCCTCACTTGGGAGAAGTTCACTCAGTTATTCCTGGACAGATATATTCCTCCCTCTGAGAGGGAAGAGCTGCGGTATCAGTTTCAGCAGCTGGAGCAGGGTCAGATGTCTGTGACTGACTATGAGGCCAGGTTTTATGAGTTGTCTCGTCATGCCCTCATGATACTTCCTAATGATGCTAAGAGAGCGCGGAGGTTCGTAGTTGGGATGCACTTAGGTATTAGGGCCAACATGGCCCGAGAGGTGGAGATGGGGACTCCTTATCAGCTTGTGGTCGAGATTGCTCGCCCGATTAAGGGTTACCGATCGAGGGGCAGAGAGCAGTGTCAACAGGATACGAGGGCTAGATTCTCTGGGGATTTTAGAGGTGCTCCATCCAGGGGCATAGGTTAGTCCGGTAGGGGCCAGCCTAGCAGGCTTCCATATTCAGCACCCTCACCACCTCCTCGTGGTGTTCTAGTGAGGCCTTATTTCAGCGCCATGCCGGAGAGTTCTTACCACCCACCAGCCATCCAGGGTTCCTCCGGCGGGTATTCCAGTCATCAGGGGTCTTCCAGTTCCTATTTCAGTGCTATGCCAGAGAGCTCGTACCGCCCTCCAGCTATTCAGAGTTCTTTTCCTTTAGGGCAGCAGACCATGGTACCGAGGGGATGTTATGAGTGCGGGGATCCAGTCCATATGAGGAGGACTTGTCCCAGGCTTCGGGGCAAGGCCGTTCAGCAGAGTTATCATCCTACATTCTCAGCACCGGCGGTTCGGCCACCCAGAGGTCGAAGGACAGGCTGGTAGAGGTCGCCCTAGAGGTAGAGGCCAGACAAGGGGAGCTCAGCCAGCTCTTATTCATTCCAGCGGAGGTCAGTCCTCCGGTGCTCCATCCAGATTCTATGATATCTTAGCCAGATCAGATGCAGTGGCCTCAGACTCCATGATCACATGTATTATTTTAGTATGCGGTAGAGAGTCATCAATATTATTTGACCCAGGATCCACTTATTCATATGTACCAGCCTTATTTGCTCGTTTCCTGAATATTCCTCGTGAGTCCTTGGGTACTCCTATTTATGTGTCCACTCCTTTGGGCAATTCTGTGGCGGTAGACCGGATTTATTGGTCCTGTGCGGTTACATTTTGTGGGTTCGAGACCAGAGCAGACCTCATATTGCTTGACATGGTTGATTTCGAGGTTATTCTAGGCATGGATTGGCTATCTCCCTATCATGCCGTTTTGAATTTCCATGCCAAGACGGTCACACTAGCCATACCCGAGTTACCTAGGCTGGAGTGGAGAGGTTCCTCAGTTAGTGCATCCAGTCGGGTTATTTCCTTCCTGAAAGAGTGACATATGGTCGAGAAGGGTTGCCGGGCCTATCTTTCTTATGTGCGGGACACCACCGCCGAGTCTCCGACGATTGATTAAGTGCCAGTGGTTCGAGAGTTTGCTGATGTATTCCCTTCAGACCTTCCAGGCATGCCTCCGGATCGAGATATTGATTTCTGTATTGATTTAGCTCCAGGCACCCAGCCTATCTCCATTCCTCCGTACCATATGGCTCCGAAAGAATTGAAGGAATTGAAGGAGAAACTTGAGGAGTTGTTGGCTAAGGGGTTTATCAGGCCGAGTGTATCGCCTTGGGGTACTCCAGTGTTATTTGTGAAAAAGAAGGATGGGTCTATGCGGATGTGTATTGACTACCATCAGTTGAACGAGGTCACCATTAAGAATAAGTACCCATTCCCACATATCGATGATTTGTTTGACTAGTTGCATGGTGCTCGGGTGTTTTCTAAGATCGACTTGAGGTCGGGGTACCATCAGCTGAGGATTCGGGACTCGGATGTTCCGAAGACTGCTTTCCGTACGAGATATGGTCATTATGAGTTCCTGGTGATGTCCTTTGGCTTGACTAATGCCCCGGAAGCATTTATGGACTTGATGAACATGGTGTTCAGGCCGTATATTGATTCTTTTGTCATTGTCTTCATTGATTACATTCTGATTTACTCACGTAGCCTGGGGGAGCACGAGCAACATTTGAGAGTTGTGCTCCAGACTTTGCGAGAACAGAATCTATATGCTAAGTTCTCCAAGTGTGAGTTCTGGTTGGATTCCGTGGCATTCTTAGGACATGTGGTATCCGGAGAGGGTATCAAGGTTGATCCTAAGAAGATTGAGGCAGTCCAGGGTTGGCCACGTCCTACTTCAGCTACAGAGATCAGGAGTTTCTTGGGTATAGCAGGTTATTATCGCCGATTTGTGTAGGGCTTTTCATCCATTGCAGCCCCACTAACTAGATTGACTCAGAAGAATGCCCCGTTCCGATGGTCCGACGAGTGTGAGGCGAGCTTTCAGAGGCTCAAGGCAGCATTGACCTCAACACCAGTTCTAGTATTACCGTCCGGTTCCGGGATGTATACAGTATATTGCAACACTTCATGCGTTGGCTTTGGATGCGTGTTGATGCAGGAGAGGAGAGTTATTGATTATGCTTCGCGCCAGCTGAAGGTTCATGAAAAGAGTTACCCTGTGCACGATCTGGAGTTGGCGGCGATTGTTCATGCTCTTAAGATTTGGAGGCATTACTTGTATGGGGTGTCTTGTGAGGTTTATACAGACCACCGCAGCTTGCACCACTTATTCAAGTAGAGGGATCTTAATTTGAGGTAGCGCAGGTGGCTCGAGTTGCTGAAGGATTATGATATCACCATTCTCTATCATCTGGGCAAGGCAAATATGGTAGCAGATGCCTTGAGCAGGAAGGCGGAGAGTATGGGTAGTCTGGCTTATATTGCAGCAGAGGAAAGGCCTCTAGCTTTGGACATTCAGTCCTTGGTTAATCGCCTGGTGAGATTAGACCTTTAAGAGCCCCGCCGAGTTCTGGCACATGTGGTTGCTCAGTCTTCGTTATTGGGGGAGATTAGGTCCCGACAGTTCGATGATCCGTGCTTGGCAGAGCTACGGGAGACAATGGTTCAGGGTGGTGCCAAGGAGGTTACTATTGGCGAGGATGGTGTTCTGAGGCTTCAGGGCCATTTGTGTGTTCCCAATGTTGATGGCCTGAGGGAGAGGATTCTAGAGGAGGCCCACAGTTCACGGTATTCTGTTCATCCTGGTGCTACAAAGATGTATCGTGACTTGAAGCAGCATTTCTGGTGGAGACGGATGAAGAAAGACATAGTGGAGTATGAGGCTAGATGTCTTAATTGCCATCAGGTTAAGTATGAGCACCAGAGGCCAGGAGGCCTACTTCAACAGATGCCCATACCTGAGTGGAAGTGGGAGTGCATCACTATGGACTTCGTAGTTGGGTTGTCTCGGACTTTGTGGAAGGTTGATGCGATTTGGGTCTTTGTAGACAGGTTGACCAAATCGGCGCATTTCATTCCAGTAGATACTACTTATACTTTTGAGAGGTTGGCCCAGATCTACATTCAGGAGATAGTCTGATTGCACGGTGTGCCTGTGTCCATTATATCAGATCGAGGTCCTTAGTTCACCTCGCACTTCTGGAGAGAATTGCACAGTGAGATGGGCACCCGAGTAGAGCTCAGCACATCATTTCACCCCCAGACCGACGGGCAGTCGGAGAGGACAATTCATATATTGGAGGACATCTCAGGGCATGTGTGATTGACTTCAGAGGTCAGTGGGATCAGTTCTTGCCTTTGGCCGAGTTTGCTTACAATAATAGTTATCAGTCCAGCATCGAGATGGCTCCATTTGAGGCCTTGTATGGACGGCGATGTCGTTCTCCTATCGGGTGGTTTGAGCTTGGCGAGGCTAAGGTATATGGCACCGACATGGTAAAGGATGCTTTGGAGAAAGTGAAGTTGATTCAGGAGAGGTTTCGCACAGCACAATCCAGACAGAAGAGTTACGCGGATCAGAAGGCGCGTGATGTATCATTTATGGAGGGAGAGAAGGTCCTGTTGAAAGACTCACCGATGAAGGGTATTATGAGGTTCGGGAAGAAGGGCAAGCTAAGCCCAAGGTTTATAGGTCCTTTTGAGGTATTTAGGCGAGTTGGAGAGGTTGCTTATGAGCTTGCTTTACCTCCTAGTTTATCAGAGTTCATCCGGTCTTTCATGTTTCCATGCTTCAGAGATATCACGCCGACTTCTGTCACGTATTAGATTTCAGAACCATTAATCTAGATGAGAGGTTGGGCTACAAGGAGGAGCCAGTTGCTAATTAACAGACAAGATCTCCAGTTGATATCAAAGAGAGTTTCTGCAGTAAAGGTCCAGTGGAGGGGCCAACCAGTCGAGGAGGCGACTTGGGAGTCCGAGGAGGACATGCGGAGCAGATATCCACACTTATTCAGCACTTCAGGTATGATTCTAGACTCGTTCGAGGGCGAACGTTTGTATAAGAGGTTGAGAATGTAATGACCCGACCGGTCATTTTGTGTTTTAGGACCCCCGTTCCCCTAAATGAGACTTCCCGTAGTTGCTTTTGATGATTTATGACTTGCGGGGATGGGTGGTTCGGGATTTGGAAGAGTTTGGAATGGTATAGGAACACTTGGTTCCTTAAGGTTGGTCTTAAAGGCCAAGTTTGACTTCGGTCAACATTTTGAGTAAACGACATCAGAATCGAGTTTCAACGATTCCGGTAGCTTCGTATGATGATTTCGGACTTGGGCATATGTTCAAAACGGGTTTTTGATGACCCGGGAATGTTTCGACGCCAAATAGTGAAATAGGAATTTCTTTAAGTTCAAATTGAGGTTTGGAACATGTTTTTATATTATCGAGGTCCGAACGGAATTTCGAGATCGGGAATAGTTCCGTCATGTTATTTATGACTTGCTTGCAAAATTTGGTGTCATTCAGAGTAGTATAGGTAGGTTCGGTGCATTGTTAAGGAATTCAAGAAAGTTAAAGTTCTTAAGTTTGATTCTAGGGGGTTTTGAGGTGTGATTTTTAGTTTTAGCGTTATTTTGGGAGTTCTGAAGGCTCGAGCAAGTCCGTATAATGATTTGGGACTTGTTGGTATATTTGGAAGTGGGTCGGGTGGGCCCAGATGCCGCTCGGGCATCGAGCGAGGCTAAAAACCAGCAAAAATAGCTGCTGGTGCACCAGATCTGGTGCGACCGCACCTGCGGTGGCCCTGTCGCAGGTGCGAGACCGCTTCTGCGGTCCTTGCCTCGCTGGTGCGGCCCCAGGTGAGGATGCCAATTCTCGCAGGTGTGGACCAATATCCGCAGGTGCGGGCCCCTCTCCGCAGGTGCGAGCCCAGACCCCCTTGCCCAATTCCGCAGGTGCGGTCCTCGAGCCGCAGGTGCGAAAGACATGTAGGCAGTGAGGTTCTTTTAAAAACACGGGAAGGATCGATTTTCCACCATTTCTTTCCTGCATTGGCGACCTTAGGAGCTTGGAAAAAAGGGCAAACGACCTAGCTACTAAAAGGTAAGTAAATTCTACCCTAATGTTAGTATAATACTTGAATTCCTAGGTAAATTAACATCCTAAATTAGTATAAATCAAGGGTTAGAGTAAAAAACCTAGGGCTTTATGAAATTTAGGGAATTACCCACTACCTAGTTATGAATCCATACAAAAACCATATATTAATGATCCTTAGGTTATGGGTAAGTGTTTCCTTCGAAAACTTTCGGAACCCGAGCATGTGGGCCCGGGGGTGTATTTTGAGATATTTAAAAGTAGGTAAAAATAGTTAATTAAATAGGGGAATTTCATGCTTTTGAGTGTAAATTAATTTATTTATGCAACATTTGACTAGTTTCGAGTCCTTGGGAGACGAGTTTGGAGTTTCCGGCGCATTCTTGGCCCAAAATGTAGGCTCGACACGAGGTGAGTCTCCTTTCTAACCTTGTAAGAGGGAATTGTACCCATAAGTATATATAAATGATTGCATGTCCTTAATTGGGGGGTCTACGCACGCACGAAGTGACGAGAGTCAGTGCGTAGCTACTATTATGTTATATCGGGTAGTTTTAGGATTCACAAGCATGCTTTATGTGCCGTATCGATAATCTTAAATGTTAATTTAGACTGCCTAATATCCTTGAACTACTGAATGCATATCTAGGAGATTACATTATGAAGTTATTATCATTTAATCCTTTTCCTGTAAGTATATCTTTTACTGAATCCCTGATATCCTGTTAATTATGTGTATGTATACGAGTACCCGCGTCGCACGTATGATTCGCGAGCGGGGTAGCCCTACTATTATGTCAGCCGCGTCACATGTTCGATTCGCGAGCGGTGTAATAGATGCATCTATGGTTCGAGCCGTTCGACCCTTCGGGAGTGCACATTTTTCTTCGCGTTGTATCGGTCGTACGTTCACGGCATGACATGTGATTTGAAATTGTCTGAGTATTATGTGAATGCGCGTCTGTAGAATATCATGAAAAGGAAAACTAGGTAATTTATATGCTAGAGAATTTGACACGTAAAGATAGTTGTAGATGTTAATTGATGCTCCTGCCTTCATTATTATCCATGACTGCTAGTCCTGATTAGCTTTACACTTAAACTATATTATCTGGACCCTAGTAAGTATAACCTCGACTTCTCGTCACTACGTCTTCGAGATTAGACGGGATACTCACTAGGTACATATTGTTTATGTACTCATGCTACGCTTCTGTACTTAATTGTACAGGTTTTGAGACAGGTGTATGTGGGTATCAGTCCGGCGTACGTCCCTGACTAGTACTTGGTGTGGACTTCTCGGTGAGCTTCTTTCCTTGACGTTCTTTGGAAGCACCTTGGAGTTTCTTTCCTTTTTGTTATTATATCTGTCTATCTTGTTCATCAGACTGTAGGGCAGACTTGTACTCCTTTGGATGCTTATTCTATTAGATGCTTGTAGACTTGTGACACTAGTTCCTGGCACACACGTAGTGGATACTATATTTTTGGGTTGTAAATATTGGGTTATTATGCCTTATGGTTAATTCTGTTCAAGTCAGTCAAACATTATCCGCTTTTACTTAAGGTTTAAACTAAAAATCTGGCAAGTGTTGGAATGTTTTTGCAAATAAGGGAGTTTCACTAGTAAATCAAGTGTTGGCTTGCCTGACCACGGTGTTGGGCGCCATCACGACCTAAGTTAAGATTTTGGGTCGTGACAGATCATGAACCAAGACCAAGTAGAGATCGGTATAAACTGTATAGCGGAGATTAAAGGGGAAGCGAATTCGGACGTAACCCTACGAGGAATGAAAAAATAAGCGATCGAGGTCATAATAGTCGGGGAATCATGAGCAAAAACGGTTTCGATATGCCAATTGAGGCCAGGGAGGCACCGAGGTTATAAGAATACAAATTCAGCGTCGTTGTTGCCGACATCAAATCTTCCATCGAACGCATCAAAGATACCAAGTGGCCTCGGCCATTGCAGTACGATCCTGCCCAAAAGGACCCCAACCTGATGTGTAAGTATCATGGCACTCACGGCCGCAGGACGAAGACTATTGGCAGCTAAGAGAAGAAGTGGCCCAGTTATTCAATAACGGACACCTCCGGGAATTTCTGAGTGATCAAGCCAAAAATCACTTCAGGAATAGGGACTCCAACAAGCATACCGAGCAAGAGAAACCTCAGCACGTCATCAACATGATCATTGGTGGAGTCGACGTCCCCAAAGGCCAATGTGGTAGCTGTTGTACCAAGTCACTGCATGGTTTTGAAGATTGACAAATGCCTACCCAGTTGAACCAAGTCAATCACGGCAAATAGACCCATTGGCACAAGAAGCGTTCATGCACAGGAGATAAACATGATCTGTGAATTATCTGTGAATTAAGAGGTTGTCTCCTAAAGCGAAAAGGTTGCAAAGTGATAAGAATATAGAGGTCGAATTCAGCAAGGACAAAAACAATTGAGGAAGTTGAGATGAACACAAACTCTTCCACCAAGGAAGAGTTGCACTAGAACTAAACAACAACATCTCAACTACTGGCGCTATAAAATGTTGAAGCATTCCTGCTGAAGATTTGATCGCACAAAGACAGAAGTGAAACAAGAACTAAAAGCAAAATTACCAAAGCAATTTTGCAAGCAGAATCCTTGTGCGACACAAAAGCTACTTGAACCAGCTAGAAGAACCAGTTTCAAATGTTGTCTTTGAGTCTAATTGGTTGTAGTAGGTGATTTCATATTGTATCTTTTAGCTTTATCTAGAAGCAATTGTAATAGGTACACATTGTTCAAGTTAGAGTTAACTTGAAGTTTGTCGCAATTAGCTAAAGGCTAGTTTGCCACAAAGGGTTAGAGTTAATCCTTAGGTTTACAAAAGAGTTTATTTTGTAAATGATGTTTGGCTCAGAGTTGTAGTGAAGAGTTTGGAAAATCCTACTGGGAAGTAGGTCGTGGTTTTTTTTCACCTTTTGAGCCAGGTGTTTTCCACGTAAAATTGTTGTGTTCTTTAATCTCTGCAAGTACTTTTCCGCAAATAGTAGAATCTCGAACACCAAGAAGAACCAGGTTCTTCTATAGAAACTGCACACGAAAATTGGACACCACACAAATCACCCCTCCTCTTGTGTGGTATTGACGTATAAAACATCAGAAGCACACTAAGGGTCACTCATCGCCCCTCACGATTCCGGTGCAACGGAGTCTACGGTCGAGTTGCTGGAGGAAGTCATATTAATCAAACACTTGTCTAACCAGAAGGTATACCTGGGCACAGGGTTGGCTTCCGAGCTCAGGAAAAAACTCATTAAATTACTTATAGCTATCGTTGATTGTTTTTCTTGGTCCCATATAGATATGACTGGGATCCCACCAGAAGTAACCACTCATAAGCTAAGCTTAGACCCGAAGTTCTACCCGACTAAACAGAAAATGAGGCCTCAATCCAAAGCAAGCATGCGTTCATCAAAGACGGGGTATCCAAACTCCTTAGAATAGATTCCATTCTGGAAGTTAAGTACCTGAATTGGTTAGCTAGCGTAGTAGTATTGACTAAAAAGAGAAATAAATTAAGAATGTGTGTAGATTATAAAGACTTGAACAAGGCGTTCCCCGAGGATTCTTTTCCTTTGCTTAACATCGATCGCATGATCGACGCAACAGCCAAGCACGAGATACTCAGCTTTTCTTACGCCTATTCCGGTACAACCAAATCCGGATGGACCTGGGTGACCAAGAAATAACTTCCTTTATCACTAAGTTCAGCACCTATTGTTATAACGTAATGTCGTTCGGAATAAAAACGTCAGTGCCACTAATCAACGCCTAGCAAACCAGATGTTTGAAGAGCAAATAGGAAAATCAATGGAGGTTTACATTGACGACATGTAAGTTAAGTCCTTGCGAGCAGAGAACCATTTGGGACAATTGCAGGAAACCTTCAACATACTAAAGAAGTACAATATGAAGCTGAACACAGAGAAATGAGCATTCGGGGTCGGGTCCGGGAAATTCCTTGGATTCATGGTGTCCAACCGGGGGATCGAGATCAATCCCAAAAAAATCAAAGTTATAGAAGACATCATCGTGGTGAATGAATCAAGGTCGTTCAGAGGCTAACCGGGCACATAGCCGCCCTGGGTCGGTTCATATCAAGGTCCTATGATAGGAGCAATCGGTTCTTCTCATTATTGAAGAAGAAGAACAACTTTTTGCGGACCCCGGAGTGCCAACAAGCTTTGGAAGAACTCAAATGGTACCTTTTGAGTCCACACTTGCTTCATAATTTGAAAGCAGACGAGCAGTTGTACCTGTACTTAGCAGTATCTGAGCTAGCGCTAAGTGGAGTCTTATTCCGGGAAGAGGAAGATACGCAATTTCCTATCTATTATGTTACTAGGACTCTAGGCGAGGTCGAAGCAAGATACCCTCACCTAGATAAATTGGCACTCGCTTTGCTAAGCGCCTCTAGAAAGTTAAAGCCATATTTTCAATGCCACCCTAATGTGTTGTAACTTCTTACTCATTGAGGAACATAATGCACAAACCCGGGCTCTCAGGCCGATTGGCCAAATGGGCCGTAAACATTAGTGGGTACAATATCGAATATCGACCCCCCTCCCCCGACTGCAATCAAATCTCAAATTTTGACAGACTTCGTGGCCCACTTCACACCGGTCTTAATACCCGAAGTTGAAAGGGAATTGTTGTTAACCTCTGGGACTTCTCAGGAATATGGACCCTCTTTACGCATGGTGCCTCGAATGCTAAGGGGTCGGGACACGACATCGTTTTGAATCGACCTACGAGTAACGTAAGTAGGAAATCTATTAGACCTGTGAAATTGACTAACAACGAGGTCGAGTATGAGGTCATAATTGTTGTCTCGAATTGGCTAAAAGCTGGGGGCCGAAGTGGTCGAAGCTAAGTGCGATTCCCTTCTTGTGGTAAATCAAGTCAATGGGAAATTCAAAGTGAAAGAGGAAAGAATGCGAAGATACTTGGATAAATTACAGGTAACACTGCATCGATTTAAGAAATGAACCCCACAACATGTACCCTGAGATCAAAATAGCGAAGCCGATGCTCTGGCTAACTTGGGATCATTGATTGATGACTATGAATTAGGCTCAGTAACAGCCGTACATCGTATTAATTCGGTAGTGGAAGAAAATCATGCCTAATTAAACTCAACAAGTTTAACTTCGGACTGAAGAAACAAGTATATAGACTATATGAAGACTGGGAAGCTGTCGTTAGATCCTAAAGAATCGAGAGTTCTGTGTACGAAGGAGGCCAGGTTTAGCCTTTCAAAAGGTACCATGTTTAGAAGAACGTCCTATGGACCACTCGCCATATGATTGGGGCCTGGAGACACCGAATATATTTTGAGGGAAGTTCACGAAGGCACATGCGGAAACCATTCGGGGGCAGAATCTTTGGTTCGTAAGATATTCATGTTGGCTATTACTGGGTCGACATGAAGAAAGATGCGAAGGATATTGAACAGATATGCGGAAGCTGCCAGAGGCATGCACCAATGATCCATCAACCCGGCGAGTTACTATATTCGGTCTTGTCGCCTTTGCCGTTTATGAATAGGGAATGGACATTGTCGGTCCCTTGCCATGGGCACCCGGTAAGGACAAATTTATACTATTTATGACTGACTATTTCTCTAAGTGGGTCAAAGCTCAAGTGTTCTAGAAGGTTCGAGAAAAAGAAGTCATTAACTTCATTTGGGACCAGATAATATGACGGTTCGGTATAGCGCCTGAGATATTGTGTGATAACGGAAGCAATTCATCGGCAACAAGGTAAGAAAATTTTTCGAGGAACATAAGATCCAAAAGATCTTATCAACACCCGATCACCCTAGTGGGAATGGACAAGCAGAGTCTACTAACAAGAACATACTTCAAAACCTTAGGAAAAGGTTGTCCGATGCCAAAGGGAAATGGAAGGAAATTCTGCCCGAAGTCTTGTGGGCATACCGTATGACCTCAAAATCTAGTACCGGGGCCACTCTATTTCTGTTGGTCTACGGTGCCGAAGTACTAATACCGGTTGAGGTGGAAGAACCGAGCCTCAGGTTCTGATATGCGATCGAAGAATCAAATAGTGAGTCCATGAGCACGAGCCTGGAACTATTAGATGAGAGGCGTGAGGCCGCCCTAGTCCGGTTGGCCGCCTAGAAACAACGGATAGAACGATATTACAACCGAAGAGCCAACCTCATACACTTCAATATTGGGGACTTGGTGTTAAGAAAAGTAACACTGAACACCCGGAACCCGAATGAAGGGAAGCTGGGAGCAAATTGTGAAGGACCATATCGAGTCATCGGGATTACCGGTAAAGGTTCATACAAAATCGAAGCAGTAAACGGTGCACAACTATCAAACAATTGGAACGTGACGCACTTAAAACAATACTACTACTAAGGTACGATCTCATTCAATTTTTTCAAAAAAAATATTACGAATCCGACTAGCACTTACAACCGGTAAAGGAGAATGTGGTTGTTAGGTCTAAAAGCACGTATTGCACTCTTTTTCCCTTGAACCGGTTTTGTCCCAAATGGGTTTTTTGGAAAAGTTTTTAACGAGGCAACAGTAAATCGTGCTAACTTAGAATTGAAGACATGTTTTAAATTGGAGTCAATGGTCACCTAACAAGTACTCGATCCCTCTCGAGATCGACCTCGAATATTAGGGGCCATCACCCTAAAGTCAAGATTTTTAGCAAGGAAGGAATCTTTGTGCTTAAACAGTCTAGGCTCGGTCATTAGGATTTATTGTAAGTGAAGAACGGTCAAGTGAATCGTGCCCGCATAGGCCACCTTAGCCATAATATGAGACTTTACACGCTTACAATCTTGTATGTTATGCATAGAAACAAAAAACGTTTCTACCTTGCCAATACACATTTTTTGCTTCTTAAAAATATCGAGCCTAAGGGCTATTCCTACCCGGGGACTATCGAGCCCAAGGGCCACCTATATCCGGGCCCAATGGGCTACCCCCACTCGGGGACTGTCGTCCGAGACAAGTTCAGGCGGCTTGGGTTATCGAAACTCGGAGGCACAAAACCTATTAGGCAGTGCCTAAACCTAAAAGGCTGCGACCACCCTAAAAAAGGTTCGGACATGTTCGAAGACCGTAATAAAAATATAAGGCCTTCAACAAAAAAACATGTTCAAAGGTTACCCTCGGCAACGACATAGTCTAAAAACATATAAGCAAGCATCTTGGGAAATTCTCAGTCACTCCAAGAGTTTACAAGTTTCAAGAAAAAATTGCATCGAGGACATGTATTGTTCGTACCTATGAAAAATGACTTATTACTACATTTGATTTTGTGCTAAGGCATTGTCGCGCCCCCCTTTTTCCTCGCGGAGATCGGGTTCAGGACATTTGGGTTGAGGTGACTCTTTACTTTTGGTAAAGGGGTTTGCATTTTTGGAGACTCGCCACCTAACGATTTTAACGGTGCGTTAAGGCACCTAGGGGTTCATTTACAACTACGTTATTAACCAGAGATAGGGTAAGGTCTTGAAATTATCCCAAAGGGAAGGTGTTAGGCACCCCTCAGGATCCACAAGTGTGGTTCCCGGCAAAATGGTTTTTGTGAATTTGTACGATTTAGCAGACAAACAAATAAAGGCTCAAATAAGAGGAGATTTAAGTCCTTAAGCATGCAATGTGTTTGAAAACAGTTATATAATGGTTGCGTTTTGAAAAGAGTTTCAATATAGACATTTAAAGTAAAGGAGATCCTAGGTTTGTGAAATATGGATCACATCACTGCAATACCCGGTATGACCCTCCTCAGAGAGGGGCTACACGTGGTATTAGCGCATCGGTCATCATGTCCATATTCTACCCTTTCCCACACCGTGAAGGTGTTTAAAGCGTGTGTTGGTCACGAGCTCTATTGCGTGCTATTACCCGTACCTTCCTATCAGTCCCGTAGGAGGTTAGGACTACTATCCTAAAAGGGTAGGTACTAGGCAGACCCTCAGGTTTAAAGGGGTAAAATTCTAAGGCGACAAGCAAAGAACACGTAGGACTGCAGTTAGTGGGAAACACATAGGAGCATATAAGAGGCTCAGATTTACCTCCGCAAATAATGCATATAATTAGCACGACTCAAACACATATAAGGGCAGTATTGTTAATTAAGATCCTAAGACATGGTGTCTAGGTGAATTCAGAGGATAAACAGACATGCAATTTTGTTTTTATGACTTGAAATCCCTAATCAGTTTGCCTACTGATTGAAAGAACCTGTTAGCATTAAGCAACACACACAAGAGAGAGACAGACTTCCAGTTTTAAAATTTAATCCCCTAAGGCTTGCCTAGGCGGGGACAATATATTAGAGAAATTATTGTAGATTGTTACCTAAACAAGTTGTTCTAGGTTGTTCAGAACACACACGTATTACCAGTTGTTTTAGAGAGAATTGAGTGAGGTTGTTTATACCTTTTATATGCATCAGTAATTAGATTAAGTGTAGTTAAGCGATTAGGACCCTATAACATGATATCTAATGCACAGGTAAGGCACGATGATTTATATGCAAAATTCCTAAGCATGATTTCTAAATGCTCAGTAGTCACAATATTAATCATGATTTCAAAAGATGCTGGAGTGAATTATTATTTTTTAGCCTAGGACAGGATTTCTAAGTGCATAGCATTGTGAGGAATGATTGTAGAGATAACAAATTATTGGCGTATTTCTCCCCTAACACAGAATTTCTAAATGATATGGTAGTAATGTCAAAATAACATGCTAAAAACAGTATTCATAACAGTATGTCAAAGATGCTGGAAACAGTATGCATGAGACCTAGGGACATGGTATCTAATGCATGATTTTGCACACATTGGTCCTAAACATGAGTTCTATTGCGCAAATATAGGAAATGTAAACCTAAGCATGGTTTCTACCCTTTATAGCATGCAAATTATCCCTTTCCCTCTTTCACTATCCATCCCCAGAGTTGTTTACAAATTATTACAGGCCAAGGATTATGAATTACACAACCAAAAATAGAAAATAAGAAGTTATTCTATAGGGAGCCTTCAATTAGGCCCAAATCCTCCAAACCTCATTGTCATATGGTATTTCACAGCCTTTCATAATCCGGATGTGTCAAAGTTCCCTAAGGACCTCAAGGGCTCCCGAGCAATGCTCACACCCAGACTTAGTAACCAAGAATTGAACATGTGCAGTGTGGAAGTACCAGCCTCAGTGTGTCAGAGTTCAGAGGGAGCTCAGGTGTCCCAAAACAGTTCTCACACTGAGGAGGCAGAACTTAAGAGTATAGGAATAAAGTGAAGTGCAGGAGATAGATTTGAAAAAGTTTTGACAAAAAACAGTGCTGGATTGATTCAGTAAGTAAAGAAGTTTTCTGAAAAAGGTTTTGATCAGTAATGAAACAACTTGAATATAATGTAACCATCTTTGGAAAAGCAGCAAACAACTCGAACAGGTCCAGCACATTCAAACATAGATTTCACTCAGGGACAGTAGAGACCCTAGGATCATACTGAGAAGTCATAAAAAATCGTTTGAAAGGGGTCATGAAACCCTACTTTGAAAACGAAGAGCCATTTTAGAGAAAATCAGAGAATCTTTGAGGAAAATAACGAAATAGCTCAAAACATACACAGATCTAAAGAATCAGATAGTTTTAAGAGTTAGGGTTCAAAATAGAACCCAGAAAGATAAGAAAACCTCAAAACGTTACTGGTTTAAACCCCAAAAGTCATAGATCTTACTCAAACGGCCGTAGGTGGCCTGAGAATGGTGAGCACAGGCCTAGGGGGTAGGAGAGTGAACCCAGGTATCTTGAATATAGGGATAGAAACACCGGTCGTAAAGGAACCATAAGAGGCAGGAGGGTGGTGAGGATTCCATGGTCTCCGGTGGAGAGGTAGCCGGAGAAGACGAAGGGCCTCATCAGAGGCGGAGAGGATACTGGAAGTCTCTAGAGAGTTAGAGAGAGTAGAGAGAAGAGAGATCGAGTGAATGAGGGGTCGGGGGGGGGTAGTCACCTAGGTTTAATTATGGTAACACTAATTCGGGCTGTTGATTTAAATTGATCAACGACTCATACTGGTTGTGGGGTTGGGCCGGGGTTACTTGGGGCGGATTTAATCAGATGGGTTGGGGTATTGGGTCCAATTTAGGCTATAATTTAAAATAAAAGTGGCCAATTGTTATATACCCATTAAAATTAGATAAAATAATTAATAAAATAGATAATGATTATATAAAATAAAATTAATGCTAAGTGAAATGAAATTAAGATAATTAGCTAATATTAAAAATATAAAATTCCAAATTATAGATTTAAATGGTATAAAATATTTAATTGGACCATAATTGTAAAATCACTGTAATTAGAGCTAAATAATGCCAAATTGGCTAATTTACGAAATAATTAAATCCCAATAGGATTAAAATACTGTATTGAGCTGGGAAATATTTTAAAATTATATGTAATACAATTTATGTATAATTATTGAAATAAAATACTGAATAAATTGGAAAAGAAATTAATAAAATATGGAAAATTATGGAAAAAATGCCAGTTATTATAAAAAGCGATTTTGAAGGCATATATGCAAATTTTAAAATGATTTGAGAAAAATTGGGTATCAACAGATGCCCCTCTTTACCCGGGAAGGATGAAAGAGTTGTCGGGTAAAGATATGATGGCCAATTTTGACCGAGTGAAATGGTTTAAGAATTTTAGGCCGCACCCTGGTTTCTGAGTTGCCTACATATCCATGGTTTTACAGGAAATAGGCCGTATGTAGTTCAGGAGTCATCGGCGAAGTATACCGATGAAGTTGTACAAGAACGGATGCGAAGTATAGGGTTAGGTGAACAAACGGCTGACGGGGTAGTTTGGGGAGAACTGGAGCGGGACTGCTCCTGCCAGGATGGTTGTTCCTAGCCGGATTACCTGCAAATTAATGATACAAGCATATATTGTGCGTAATTTAAACATGATGCACGTGCCCGTTGGACCATGAATGTTGTCTTTGGACGGTTAAGGATGACGTCCCTAGACCTTGATGTCCTGGGCCATGAATTGCTTGATGCAGGATTCGCAGGACATGAAATGATGTTCTAGGGCCATGAGGATGGTGCCTCCGAACCATGATGCCTTTGAATAATGATACGCAAAGTAATAAAAGAGGTCCTTAGTCCATGAAATGATGTTCTAGGGCCATGAGGATGGTGCCTCCGAACCATGATGCCTTTGAATAATGATACGCAAAGTAATAAAAGAGGTCCTTAGGCCATGAAATGATGTTCTCGGTCCATGAAGAGGGTGCCTCAGAACGATGACGCCTTTGGATAGGTTGGCAATATTTCAGCCCATGAAGATGCAATAATATGATTCTAACAAGACAGAGCTTAGTCTTGCGAATAAAAGGGGCAGAGCTTAGCCCGAAAGGAAAGCAAGGTAGATAGTGCTTGAGGTAGTGGTTGCTTTTGAAAAGAAGATTGGAGGCAGCGTTTAGCCTCAGAAGGCAGAAAGTTAGCCTTTATGCAAGAATGCAGATGGAGACAGCGTTTAGTCTTGGAAGGCATAAAGGTAGCCTTATGCAAGAATGTGAATGCAGATGGAGGTGGAGTTTAACCTCGGAAGGCATAAAGTTAGCCTTATGCAAGAATGTGAATGTAGATGGAGACAACATTTAGTCTCGGAAGGCAGAAAGGTAGCCTTATGCAAGAATGCGAATGCAGATGGAGACGACGTTTAGTCTCGGAAGGCAGAATAGTAGCCTTATGCAATGCAGATGGAGGTAGAGCTTGACCTCGGAAGGCAGAAAGGTAGCCTTATGCAAGAATTCGAATGCAAATGGAGACAGCGTTTAGTCTCGGAAGGCAGAGTAGTAGCCTTATGCAAGATTAAATGAAGAACAATAGAAATTCTTAGCTGGTGATAAAATAGCGGTATTGTGACCGTTGTGGGCATTGTGATAATGAAGTATCGTTTGTGCTGATAATAAATGTCGGCATGCGTGACGGGGTTGAGAAGCGTGTCTTTGAACGATATCTATCCTTTGCGTGGGTAGTATGTTTTGGAATTTTTCAAACTTTGTACCTGCATCCAAAGAAAAATCGTGAGGTCCGTAAAGGGGAAGGTTAGTTCGTATCCCCGCTGGCTTTACTTGACTCGTTCGGCTTGATTTGATGATACTGTTTGTATCACTGGGGTAGCGTTTGCTAAACAAGCTGTTTAAAGAAATAAGTATGCATGATTTTGTAGAAGTATAACATAAGCATATAATCTAAAATAGTTTTCGATGAACCGACGATCGTGACACAGTTCGAGACGTTGCAACCTCTCCTGCTATGGAATTTTGAGGGTCCTCCTCAAAATTCTGCCCCAGTTTGATGGATGAATACTTCTGTCTGTTGCTCGTGCGGCGATCGGCTAAACTTACTTCAGAATTTTGAGGGTCCACCTCAAAATTTTGCCCCAGTTTCCACTTACGAGGAAAAATGAAATTTTGTTGAATTGTGATCGAACCCATAGGGCTTCCTATGTATCCCTTCTTAAACGGGAATCAGGTCAGGCGTAGTTCAATTTACAATATTTGATAGAAGCGTAAAGCATTACACGTAATAACGTTTGACCGCATCTGAATTGATCAGTTTTGGCCAGACTTCTCCGTCCAATTCTGCAAGTATAAGTGCTCCTCCTGTCAGCACTCGGTGAACCATGTATGGGCCTTGCCAATTATGAGATAACTTCCCTTTGGCTTCGTCCTAATGTGGAAAAATATTCTTTAACACCAGCTGCCCTGGTGTGAACTGTCTCGGCTTGACTTTCTTGTTGAAGGCTCTGATCATTCTGTTTTGATAGAGTTGACCATGACAGACTGCATTCATTCTCTTTCCGTCTATGAGGGCTAGTTGCTCATAACGGTTCTTTACCCATTCTGCGTTGCTGAGCTCAACTTCTTGCATAATCCTTAGAGATGGAATTTCAACTTCGGCAGGAATAACAGCTTATGTACCATAGACCAGCATATAGGGAGTTTCCCCTGTTTATGTGTGGACTGTAGTGCGGTATCCCAATAGGGCAAATGATAACTTCTCATGCCACTGCTTGTGCTTTTCTATCATCTTCCTTAGTATCTTCTTGATAATTTTGTTGGCGGCCTCTACAACTCCGTTCATTTGAGGTCGATAGGCCGTGGAGTTCTTTTGTTTGATCTTGAAAGTTTCATACATGGCTTTCATCAAGTCACCGTTGAGATTAGAACCGTTGTTGGTGATGATTGACTCTGGAATCACGAATCGACAGACAATGCGGTCGCGAACAAAGTCGGCCACGACTTTCTTAGTAACTGCTTTGTAAGAGGCTGCTTCGACCCATTTAGTGAAGTAATCAATGGCTACCAGAATGAACATGTGTCCGTTGGAGGCGACAGACTCGATTGGTCCAAAAACGTCCATGCCCCGGCAGCGAACATCCATGGTGAGCTTGTTGCATTGAGTTCATTTGGAGGTACCTTTATCATATCTCCGTGTATCTGACAATGGTGGCATTTTCGAACGTATTGGATGCAGTCCATTTCCATAGTCATCCAAAAGTAACCAGCTCAGAGTATCTTCTTTGCCAGAACAAAATCGTTCATATGTGGGCCGTAGGTCCCAGCATGAATTTCCTCTAGTAGTTTTGATGCTTCCTTTGCGTCAACACACCTTAATAGTCCCAAATCGGGAGTCCTCCTATACAGGATTCCTCCGCTGTGAAATAAATTGTTGGATAGTCTTCGAAGTGTGAGTTTGTGAGTGGCATTTGCAAGCTCTGGGTAATCACCTTTTGCCAAATATTCCTTGATGTCATGAAACCAAGGATTTCCGTCTGCCTCTTCTTCGACGTGGGCACAATAAGCTGGCTGATTATGGATCTTTACGAGAATAGGGTCAATGAAATTCTTGTCCGGATGCTGGATCATTGAGGACAAAGTAGCCAATGCGTCGGCGAACTCATTCTGGATTCTAGGGACATGCCGGAATTCTATCTTTGTGAACCTCTTTCTTAACTCCTGTACGTGATGCAGATACAGTAGTATCTTGGAATTCTTGGTTTCCCACTCTCCTTGTACCTGATGTACCAGCAAATCTGAGTCACCGATCACTAACAACTCCTGGATGTTCATGATGGTCATGTTGAGCCCTAAGATGCAGGCTTCATATTCTGCCATATTGTTGGTGCAGGGGAACCTAAGTTTGGCAGACACCGGATAATACTGGCCGGGTTCCGATATTAAGACTTCTCCAATTCCAACTTCTTTGAAATTTTCTGCTCCATGGAAGAACATCCTCCAACCGTCAAAGGATTCTGCAATGTATTCTCCTATGAATGATACCTCCTCATCGGGGAAATACGTTTTTAGGGGTTTGTATTCTCCGTCCACAGGATTTTCAGCAAGATGGTCTGTCAGTGCCTGTCCCTTGATTGCTTTTTGGGTTACATAAACAATCTCGAACTCGCTCAGCAGGATTTGCCACTTGGCCAGCTTGCTAGTGGGCATAGGCTTCTGAAAGATGTACTTTAATGGATCCATCCTTGATATGAGATATGTTGTGTAGGCACAGAAGTAATGCCTTAACTTTTGAGCGACCCAAGTCAAAGCATAGTAGGTGCATTCCAGAAGAGAATATCGATCCTCATACGGAGTGAACTTCTTGTTGAGGTAGTAAATAGCTTGTTCCTTCCTTCCTGCTTCATCATGTTGCCCCAGAACGCAACCGAAGGCTCCATCTAATACTGCAAGGTAAAGTAATGGAGGTCTACCTGGCTCAGGTGGTACCAAGACTGGCGGTGTTGACAAGTATTCCTTGATTCTATCGAAAGACTTTTGGCACTCATCGGTCCATTTGGTTGCAGCGTCCTTCTTCAGCATCTTGAAGATCGGCTCATAGATAACTGTAGATTGTTCAATAAACCGGCTAATGTAATTAAGCCTCCCCAAGAAACTCAACATCTTTCTTGTTCCTTGGCGGTGGTAGTTCTTGAATGGACTTGACTTTTGACGGATCCAATTCTATTCCCCGGCGGCTCACAATAAACCCCAGCTGCTTCCCAGCAGGAACCCCGAATGCACACTTCGCGGGGTTCAGTTTGAGATTGTATTTTCGCAACCTATTGAAGAACTTCCTCAAATCTTCTATATGGTCAGTGGATTTCTTGGACTTGATAATAACATCATCCACGTATACCTCGATCTCCTTGTGAAGCATGTCATGGAATATGGTGGTCATAGCCCTCGTGTAGGTGGCCCCCTGCATTCTTCAGGCCGAATGGAATCATCTTGTAACAGTACACCCCCCATGGCGTAATAAAAGCCGTTTTCTCAGCATCTTCCTCATCCATCCAAATCTGATGATAACCAGCGAAGCAATCCACGAATGATTGTAGTTCATGCTTGGCGCAATTGTCAATCAGGATGTGTATAGTTGGCAAAGGGAAGTCGTCTTTCGGACTGGCCCGATTGAGATCACAGTAGTCGACACAGACTCTGACCTTCCCGTCCTTCTTCGGCACAGGTACAATATTGGCTAACCATGTTGGGTACTCGACTACCCTGAGAACCTTGGCGTTGATCTGCTTGGTAACTTCTTCCTTGATTTTCAAACTCATGTCCAGTTTGAACTTTCTGAGCTGTTGCTTTACCGGTGGACACATTGGATTGGTTGGCAGTTTGTGAGACACAATAGACGTACTTAGGCCAGTCATGTTATCATACGACCAAGCGAATATATCCTCATATTCCTTCAAAAACTCTATGTATTTTTTCTTCTCTGTCGGTGACAAATGGATGCTGATCCGTGTTTCTTTGACGTTTCCGAATCTCCCAGGTTGATAACCTCAGTCTCGTCCAGGTTGGACTTAGGTCTGTTTTCAAAGTTTTCGACTTCTTTAACAATCTCGTCGGATATATCATCTTTCTCTGAATCGACGTTCGTTTGCTGCGTTGTCTCATTGCATGTCAAAGTCATCAGTTCATCAAGACAAGTAATAGTAATGTTGTATAGATAATGTAATGAGAGAAAACAGTAGTAATAAATATTGGATTTATAGGAAAAATTAGAAAATGCTTTGATAAATTGAGTGATTGTTTGAACATTGAAGATCTTATTGCAGGAATTGGAAAAAAAATGCGAAAAGGAAAAATAAAACAGTAAGTAATGCTTGTTTTAGCCTTGCTACCCCGAGGCTCGTCGGGCTTTGGTTGTCCTGATAGTCCAAATTTTGAGGTATGTCCCTCTGCTCACAGCCTGTATGGAAGGGATCTCCTCCCCCTCCTACTCGAGAATAACACAACAGTCCATATCACTGTCCTCCAGAAACAGATTCCTCATTGCTGCAAGTGCTTCTTCTTCGTATGACCCATAAATAACATCGGCCTACTGGAAGGTCTGCTCCAAATGCGGTATCGGCTGCTCCAATGGGTAGTAGGGACCGTGCCAAGGTGGCGACCAGTCGTTGTACTCTTCCCAAGTATAGTCGTATCCCAGTCCGAAAGTGGTGCCATGGTTTTTGATCTTGATAGGTTTGGAGATTCCTTGAAGGTTCTTGCCGAGCCCTTTGCCAGGATCGTACCCATTCCAAATTACTATACTCTTGATCTTGCTATCCCACCATTTTTCCTTGTCGATGGAATTGACCCGTTCAATGTGGTGGAAAGTTTCTCCACCCAACTTTCTTCTTCCTTCGATTACCGGAATAGTCTGGCGATTGTAAATAGGGTTGCTACCGTCACCATGAATAATCTTGGGATATTTTGTGGAGGTGTATGGTTTTGAGTGTTTGGGAAATTGACGTCTTGGATGTTGAGGGAAAATGACAGGTTAGCCAGATTTCGGACCTGATCGAGCTCTTCTTGAAATTTCAGCAGTTTCTGTTCCAGTGATGACATGTTCTCATTTAGGACTTGAATACCTCGGCTGTCAGTGGCCTCTAGCCGTTCAACCACATTCTATTTCCTGATGCCGCTAGATTCTTCCATCTTACTCTTGCCTTTGTTCTTGCCTTTAGAAGGACTAGGAGGAGGAGTAGGTGGAGGGCCTTTGGATCTTGTGAGATAAGTTGATGATGCCAGAATGCACGAACTAACCTTTGGGGAGGAGAATAATAAAGAAAAATAAAAACAAAAGGTAATTAAGTCAGTGAGGATTATGAAAAACATTACAGTATTTAAACACATAGCGCGGGGATGTAAAGCGTGTCCTAATTTGGGAACCTCTTTATGCCCGAGGTAAGCTTAGCGACAAGTTGATTTGGAGAACTTAAAATACTAAATGCCTCATTTTATTGATAAAAATATACAAATCCCCAAAACGACACTAAATAAACAAAAAAATAAAAGTCACTAATGGCTCTTGGCCTCATTACATTGATAGAAAAATAAAGACATTCCTATCTACTTGGTCCCAGAAGGACCTTCCTTAGATTCGATATTCCTGCTTCCCTCGAACACCTTTCCTAGCTCGCGAAGTCCCAGCAACAGGTATGCTCTAGCGAGATGTCCTCCTTCATCTCCCTCAGCCCTTTGACAATTTTCGACCCTTTTGATAAATTTCTCCTCCAGCTCGACTATTCCTCATTCCAAGTATCCCAACCTCTTGTTGGTGCTTACGGCCATGTCTTTCCACTCCTCGATCAGCTTCTTGTTAGACTCATGTATTTTGTGGTGATCATCCTCACATTCAAGGATCCTTTTGCAGCTGGTTGAACTTGACTTGCGCTTCAACCCTTTCATCTATAACCCTGTGACCTCGGATGTACCCTGGCTTGCTCTGATTACCTCGATTATCTTCTAACCAACCGGGATAGAAAAGGGTGCAACCGGCATGATACATGTCTGGCTCGATAGTGTCCTTCTCAAGTATAATCTTGCAGTTCCACAGGTACTAAGCTTGGCACTTGTGAGGATTGTCATCATTTTGAAAGTCTGCTCGAAGATGGTTCATTTTGTCGACCCTAGGTATGACTTGCTTCCTGCCCGCGTGCCTCATAACTCGAAGAGGGACGTAAGGGTATGTCCCCTTTAAACCAATCAGTATTAGAAATGGTGCATCTCGGGATTGGATGATGAACTCATCATCAGAAACCACTCAAACATCCATTGAACCTGTTCTTCAGTCAGATTATCAAAGAGCTCAACCCATCATTCGGCATTCTCAGGCTGAGCGAACATGTCGGGGATGTAATTCATTCGCTTCAGGTGATGGAAGGCAATGTGGTCATCCCAGATTCTGCGATGAATGTCTTTTCGGTATTCGCCTCTTTGGAGACGTTCCATGAGCCAGAGTTGAAGTAATAAATTGCAACCTTCGAAATGTTTTGCTCCTCGTTGACACATTTCCAAGGCCCGATATATGTCTGCAATGATCATGGGCACAATGCTGAAGTTTTTCCCATCAATCCCTTCCATTAGGGTCTTAGTCACCATGGCCAGTCTGGTATGGATTCTCTCTTTCTTCATTGGAAACACGATCAAACCCAAGAAGCAAACCATGAAGACGAACACTCGGCGATGGATGTGTCCCAGGGAGTTGATAGCAAATTCGTCATGGTAGGTACAATATGATTTGCTGTGGCCGTACCTCTCGTACAGATAGTCAAAAGGAATGTACGACTCCTTCAAGCACACTAGGTTAACCAGTCCTCATATCTCTTCTATCAAAGGCGTCATTTCAAGGTTACCAACGCGAAACACGGACCTCTCACAATCCCAAAACAAAGTAGCAGCCTCTATTATCATTTTTTTAGGCTGGATTTATAGGAGAGATGGTAGGTTGCCCGGGTGTTTCCTGAAGATAGCTTTGTCGCTAGAGTGTAGATCTTCCCACCAACTCAACAGTCTTGGGTGGATATTGAAGACCATGCCGAATATTGGGACTTCGTGCCTCATGTTTCTGCAAGGAAAATAAGGTTAGGCCCTTACCCCCACCAGACTCGACTATTTAATATCAACAATTAGCATGAAGCATTTAGTTGTCCAAATAAATGCACAGAACGTGATGATGTCCGTTGGGGTTTAGGGAAACCCGGTGGACTTTTGGATAAGGATGTCTTAAAAGCTATCGTGCGAACGACACTTTAGATTGACTAGGTTTGACCATGATGCATGCAATCAATACAATAGAGTAAGTTTTCTATGAGGTTTTAGACTAGTACCCTTGAGCGGATAACTCAAGGGGGAAAGGCACGGAACCGTCGACTGCACCGCTGATCGACTAGTTTTACCGCAAATAAGCCTTTCTGAATTTAGGGGTAATAATATAGGAAGAGAGCAACCACTCATCAATCGTTTCTATAGTATTTTGTTTGGCACGAGTGGAGTATGAATGTTGAGCATGATTATGCAGTAATAAGCATTAAAACAAATTGTCATGTATTTGCACGTTAAGGAAAAGCGGTAAATACAACAGTTATGATTTAAAGAGAATACAAAGGAAAACAAAGAAACATGTCAGTTTTGGGGGAAAAGTAAATACTTGAAAGAAATAAACAAGTAATTACACGTAGAAGGTAGGAGGAAAAGGTGCCAATATTAAACAAAATAAAGGGACAAATTCACAACACAATTTGAAATGGTAAAAGCCTATAATCCCTAGCGAAGTCGCCATGCTTTCATGCCCCCATTTTTCCTCACAGAGATCGGGTTCAGGAAATTTGGGTTGAGGCAACTCTTTCCTTTTGGGAAAGGGGTTTGCATTTTTGGAGAGTCGCCACCTAACGATTTTAACGGTGTGTTAGGGCACCTAGAGGTTCATTTACAACTACGTTATTAACCAGAGATAGGGTAAGGGCTTGAAATTATCCCAAGAGGAAGGTGTTAGGCACCCCTCAAGATCCACAAGTGTGGTTCCTGGCCAAATGGTTTTTGTGAATTTGTACGATTTAGCAGACAAACAAATAAAGGCTCAAATAATAGGGGGTTTAAGTTCTTAAGCATGCAAGGTGTTTGAAAACAGTTATATAATGGCTGAGTTTTGAAAAGAGTTTCAATATAGACATTTAAAGTAAAGGAGATCTAGGTTTGTGAAAATATGGATCACATCAATGCAATACCCGGTATTACACTCCTCAGAGAGGGGCTACACGTGGTATTAGCGCATCAGTCATCATGTCCATATTCTACCCTTTCCCACCCCGTGAAGGTGTTTAAAACGTGTGTTGGTCACGAGCTCTATTGCGTGCTATTACCCGTCCATTCCTATCAGTCCCGGAGGTTAGGACTACTATCCTAAAAGGGTAGGTACTAGGCAGACCCTCAGGTTTAAAGGGGTAAAATTCTAAGGCGACAAGCAAAGAACATGTAGGACTGCAGTTAGTGGGAAACACATAGGAGCATATAAGGCTCAGATTTACCTCCGCAAATAATGCATATAATTAGCACGACTCAAACACATATAAGGGCAGTATTGTTAATTAAGATCCTAAGACATGGTGTCTAGGTGAATTCAGAGGATAAACAAACATGCAATTTTGTTTTTATCACTTGAAATCCCTAATCAGTTTGCCTACTGATTGAAAGAATCCGTTAGCATTAAGCAACACACACAAGAGAGAGAAAAACTTCCAGTTTAAAAAATTTAATCCCCTAAGGCTTGCCTAGGCGGGGGACAATGTATCAGAATTATTAGAGAAATTGTTGAAGATTGTTACCTTTTATATTATTAGAGAGAACTGAGTGAGGTTGTTTATACCTTTTATATGCATCAGTAATTAGACTTAGTGTAGTTGAGCGATTAGGACCCTATAAAATGATATCTAATGCACAAGTAAGGCAGGATGATTTATATGCAGAATTCCTAAGCATGATTTCTAAATGCTCAGTAGTCACAGTATTAATCATGGTTTCAGAAGATGCTAGATTGACAATTTATTTATCTATTTGTTTAACCTAAGACAGGATTTCTAAGTGCATAGCATTATGAGGAATGATCGTAGAGATAACAAATTATTGGCGTATTTATCCTAACACCGAATTTCTATATGATATGGAAGTAATGTCAAAATCACATGCTAAAAACAGTATTCATAACAGTATGTCAAAGATGCTGGAAATAGTATGCATGAGACCTAGGGACATGGTATCTAATGCATGATTTAGCATACATTGGTCCTAAACATGAGTTCTATTGCGCAAAAATAGGAAATGTAAACCTAAGCATGGTTTATACCCTTTATAGCATGCAAGTTATCTCGTTCCCTCTTTCACTATCCATCCCCAGACTTGTTTACAAATTATTACAGGCCAAGGATTATGAATTACACAACCAAAAATAGAAAATAAGAAGTTATTCTGTAGGGAGCCTTCAATTAGGCCCAAATCCTCCAAACCTCATTGCCATATGATATTTCACAGCCTTTCATAATCCGGGTGTGTCAAAATTCCCTAAGAACCTCAACGGCTCCCGGGCAATGCTCACACCTAGACTTAGTAACCAAGAATTGAACATGTACAGTGTGGAAGTACCAGCCTCAGTGTGTCAGAGTTCAGAGGGAGCTCAGGGGTCCCAAAGCAGTGCTCACACTGAGGAGGTAGAACTTAAGAGTCTAGGAATAAAGTGAAATGCAGGAGATAGGTTTGAAAAGGTTTTGACAAAAACAGTACTGGATTGATTCAGTAAGTAAAGAAGTTTTCTAAAAAAAGGTTTTGATCAGTAATGAAACAACTTGAATATAATGTAAACATCTTTGGAAAAGCAGCAAACAACTCGAACAGGTCCAACACATTCAAACATAGATTTCACTCGGGGACAGTGGGAATTGGGGACACATAGAAACAGATTAGGATACATATTAGCATTTAGAGAAGTTTTAGAGTGTCACAGACTAGCATTGTGTCTGAACTATCACAAACACAGTTGGTGACCAAGAATTCATGCCAAGATCTAAACATAATCAGATTCGAGGGAGTACTGGGAGAGGGTAGTACATAATTACGCATAGGTTTAGGAAACAACATGTGTTCAAGATTACATGGGAACTAGGTAACACACAGTGCAATTGTAGTACACTAGGGATCACAGAAGACATAAGCAGAATCACATTGAAACATACAAGGGGTAGTACATATGCTGAAGCTAAAGGGGAAAAGTACTACGAACTAAAACAGCAGAGCATACAAACTAGTAGCAGGTAGGAAAACAGAACCACAAGTAGAAGCAAGTTAGGAATAATATGAATTGAAATACCCAAAGAAACATGTTGTTTTGGAACTTTTAAATGTAAATTGGAAACATACCAGTTGAAGATAGCAAATACAGAGTAAGGAGTAAGCAAATAGAATGACTAGTCTTGGCTTTTAGCCGACTAGTAACAGCAAGCAATCAAGAGAAGAACAATAGAATGTGTGTGTGAGTAAGAGAGAGTATAAAAGATATATGTTCGTTATTTAATGAGAGAAGACTATGCATATATATAGTTATGAAGACAAGTAGCAAATAAGGTGGGAATTAACCAGTAATTAAGGGACTGAGTATCAATCAGTACACAATCAGTATAGGTGTCCCTTAATTGAAGGAATTAAGTTCAAATAATATTATCAGACAACAAATAAGGAAAGGTACCATATGTAGCTTAGAGGAGTATTCAAAATAGTGTAAAATCAGCATAAGTGTCCCTTAATAGAAGGGGTTAAGTTCAAACGGTTAGTAGGCAAATAGCAAATAAGGAAAGTTCCCATATGTGACATGCATATAACATATAAGGAAACAATTTCAACTCAGTACAAGCATACAATAGAGGCTAGGTTCACCAGATTATAATTAAGAGAATAGGAATCAATTAACAACAAATTAATCATGTAACAAGGTAAGAAATAAACTAAGGTCGAAAATTAGTGAAAGTATCCCGTAGGAAATCAGAAAGGTTTTCAAATCACAAGGAATCAGGGATTCAAATAATAGAGAATAAAACTAATTACTATAAACTTCTATGCATGAACGAATGGACATAATATAAGCAAAGGAATAAGTCAGGGACCCTAGTAGTGAAGACATATGAAATTAGGGATTCGCATGAATTTATAGGGTAAACAGTAATGTAAGCAAAGAAAAATCAGAGACATAGATGAACAACATAAGGTAAAACATCATAAAATTCATGAAACGCAAACACATATGCAAACATTATCACACACAAAGTCGGGGACTTAGGGTTTAGGTCTAAAATTAGGGATTTCAACGCAACAATCTAGATAAGATAGAAAAACTTAAATAAATTGTTAAAACACAGTAGAGACCCTAGGATCATACTGAGAAGTCATAAAAAATCGTTTAAAAGGGGTTATGAAACCCTAGTTTGAAAACAAAGAGCCATTTTAGAGAAAATCAGAGAATCTTTGAGGAAAACAACGAAATAGCTCAAAACATACACAGATCTATCATATATCTAAAGGATCGTAGAGGGTTAAGAGTTAGGGTTTCAAAGAGAACCCAGAAAGATAAGAAAACCTCAAAACGTTACTGGTTTAAACCCCAAAATTCATAGATCTTACTCGAACGGCCGGAGGTGGCCTGAGAATGGTGAGCACAGGCCCATTGGGGTAAGAGAGTGAACCCAGGTCTCTTGAAGACCTAAGGGATAGAAACACCGGTCATAAAGGAACCATAGGAGGCAAGAGGGTGGTGAGGATTCCATGATCTCCGGTGGAGAGGTAGCCAGAGAAGACGAAGGGCCTCATCGGAGGTGGAGAGGAGACTGGAAGTCTCTAGAGAGTTAGAGAGAGAGAGAGAGAAGAGAGATGAGAGACCGAGTGAATGAGGGATCGGAGGGGGGGGTAGTCACCTAGGTTTAATTATGGTAACACTAATCTAGGTCGTTGATTTAAATTGATCAACGGTTCAGATTGGTCGTGGGGTTGGTCCGGGTAGGAATTTGGTTTGGGCTGGGGTTAATTGGGGCGGATTTAATCAGATGGGTTGGGGTATTGGGTCCAATTTAGGCTATAATTTAAAATAAAAGTGGCCAATTGTTAAATACCCATTAAAATTAGATAAAATAATTAATAATGATTATATAAAATGAAATTAATGCTAAGTAAAATGAAATTAAGGTATTTAGCTAATATTAAAAAAATAAAATTCCAAATTATTGATTTAAATGGTATAAAATATTTAATTGGACCATAATTGTAAAATCACTATAATTAGAGCTAAATAATGCAAAAATCGGCTAATTTACGAAATAATTAAAACCCAATAGGATTAAAATACTGTATTGAGCTGGAAAATATTTGAAAATTATCTGTAAAACAATTTATGTATAATTATTGAAATAAAATACTGAATAAATTGGAAAAGAAATTAATAAAATATGTAAAATTATGGGGAAAATGCCAGTTATTATAAAAAGCGATTTTGAAGGCATATATGCAAATTTTAAAATGATTTGAGAAAAATTGGGTATCAACAGGCATTAGAAATATTTGCAATTGTAAAAATATGCTAAGATAATAGACTGAAAATTGCCAAAAGGAAAAACAATTATATATTCCGGAATATCTTTACAAAGGCCCAACAAAACAAAATATATGTACATGATATCAAAAAGAAATCCTAAGGCATCTACCCTTGATCTTCAGCGGAACCCGACTCGTCACCATAACCGTTGGGGCCTTCAGATTCTTCAGGGCCCTCGACCTTAAGTCTTTTTGCCTCCTCGATCTCGAAAAATAGGTTAAAGCCTCGGGCATGGATCTCTTTGAGGGTCTACCTTCCGGATAGTCACCTCACGTACTCAGCAGTAGTCTTCAGGCGGGCCTCGACTGCTTCAGCATCGGCCTTGTATTGGGATACCACCTTGAGCATCAGCCGAGGTTACTTCCAACTTGGACCTCGTTATTTTGAGCTCCTTGCCAAGGGCATCCCGTTCAGCGATGGCCGAGCCCAGTTGTGCTTGGAGATCCTAATTTTGTTGAGCTCGTGCATCGTCCTTCTCCTTCGCCACCCAAGATGAATTTCCACAGAAGGAAGCTTGTCCTGGGCGTCTCCTTCTCCTAGGCCAGCAGGTCCATCTTGTTTTTCCACCCATCGGCCATTACTTGGATCTCGTCCTTGCGGAGTTGGTCGATCTCGTCGATCTTCTGCTGGACATGCGAAGTATTGTTATTAGCCTCTGTGACTGGACCCTCGTTTCTAACTTCAAAAACCTTTGCCTTTTTAACAAAGTAGGTGTGCTCCTACCTTAAGGCAGATGCTTCCTTCTAGGCTCCATCCAGCTCGCCCTAGAGGTTCTTGGCGACCCCCTCTTGTTGCTCGCCAAGAAGCTTGTACATGTCCCGTTTTTGGCAAGGCTCCTTGATCTTGAGCTTGAGTTGATTGACCTCAACCCGGTACCGAAGGAAACTCTCGTGGTGGAGCATCGAGGCCTGCAAAAGGGCAAAAATGTGAGAAATGTCAAACACAAATAACAATAGATCGATGGAAAGAAATGGTGCCTTACCCGGTTCAGCGCCTGTTGCACCTTAGTGAAAAGGCATGGCACGTTCACCCCATTCAATTTTTCCTAATCCTCCTCGGACACCAGGCACCGGAGGTAGCTATCTAACCCCATCGGAGTATAAAAAAACCGAGCATCCTCCATGACGGTTAGTATAATGGATTTGCGACCGGGATGCGCACTTGGGGCGGGGAACTAATTAATCAATTTAGGGCTCGAGCTCTTCCCGCCAGCTTCCGAGGAAATGTCCTTCTTTAAAACTTGCAGGTCGCCCAACACGGAGAAGTCTTCCAAAGCAGACGAGTCCACGTCATCCAAAAAGGAGGGGAAGGGATCTTCCGCACCATGGACCCCCTCGTTGGACCTCTCCTTTCTCGCTTGGGCCTCCTCGAGCATGGAGTCAGTGTAGGAGGACGTCCTCGAGATCTATATTACACCAGGCGCTTCCTTTGGTGCGGATCCGACAGTGGGAAGTTTCACCCCGGGTATCCACGTCGGTCTTTTGAGTTAGAGGGGGATCGATCCCACGAATCTCCCCCTAGGATGCATCCGAGTCCCCGGGATTGGTTGTCTCGTGGGTAAGAAAATTAGATTCATCCTTCGGCTCGTCCCTAAGACGGAAGAGGGAGTCAGAGTCTGGAACCCGAGAACTTGATCCCCTTCTAAGCTTGCGGAGCACCCGTTTCTTTGGATTCTTCACCTCGGAGCCTGGGGAGCCCAAGGGTTTTCTCTTCCTCTTCTTTTTTCCCTCTGTGGTAGCAACGGGGGGATCGACGGAGGGTGTTACATCCTTATCCCCTATGGACTAAGTTCGGTGGTCTTAGGAAAACCTACAATAACAAAAGGGAAGAGGAGTTAGTATAATAAAAGGTAGAAACATAGTATTGGCTACTCAGTAAAAGGCCTTACCATGAGAACGAGCCTCTCATCGGCCCTTCGAGAGTCCGCTCCATGTGCACTCGAAGTACGACATCTGAGTACAGATGCCCTCGATCTATTTCTTTAACTAGGGAACCGCATTCGGAACCTGAGAGACAACTGCACAACCACAAGCATGAATGAGGATATATAAATTGAAGAAAAAGAATCTTGATGTTTAAAGAGAGAATTTCATTTACGAGACGCATTCCACTTCTCAGACAATGGCATGTATTCGGGGGTGGGGGTGTGGGGGAGGGGATCAAATCCTCGATTTTCACTCAGACAAAGTGTCCTTGCTAACCCCGGTCTCAGTCTTTGTCGATCTCGAAAAGGGGGCCTTGCTGGCCCGTCGATGATTAGTCCCCCTCAGAACATTTGGGGACAGTATAATCGGAGCAGGTGGTCGATCGTGAACCTACGAGATTCAATTTTGTTCACAACGTAACGGAGGAGGGTCACTATCCTCCACAACGATGGATGGATTTGTCTGAGGCATACCTCGTACCTCTTGCAAAAATCTAGAACGATTGGGTCCATCGGGTTCAGTGTGAAGAGATAAGTGTACACACTTAAGTACCCCTCCATGTGGGTAGTAATGACGTCCGCAGGCCTAGGGACTACTATATAAAGGGGGAAGCTCATTATTCATAGGATATATTGTAACACGCATACCAATGCAATTAACTTTTATTCTCTCTATTATTCAAAGTTCTTGTTTTTGTTCATAAGTTCTTCATAAATAGAGGCTCGGAATCGGAGGCAGATTCTTCATTGAACCATTAACCGAGCTCGGGATCACTCTTATCATTGGTTTGGCCATTTATCACGTCTTTATTTGTTTAATCTAATGTCATTAATCACTTGTATTGAATTAATCCACATTTCTTTAAAATCGCGTTTAAATTTAATTATTATCTGTTTTTAGGGTAAACAGATATCTTTATCTTTACGAATATAAGGATAAGGTTTACGTACATATTACCATCTCCAAATTTTATTGTGGGGTTTCACTGAATATTCCATTATTGTTGTCATTGTCGATGCGTTACGAGTTGGACATCAAATCATTTGGCATATCTGAAAGTCCATGATACAAACAATAATATGCAACGTTGCCATAATGTATTATCTCCAGTTGCGTGGTGCTTTGGCAACATTTCCATATATCTCCAGTTGTTTCATGAAAAAGCATGCCAAGAATTATATTTTTATAACGATAAGAGAGTGACGACCAAAAAGCTAAACCACAAAATGTAAAGTTCGAAAAATCCCATAAAACAAAAAGGAAAAAAACAAAAGCAAAGAGCAAGCTTCCACAAATTTCACTATGAAAAAGATTAATTATGGCGTCACTACTTCTTCTTTCTTTTCTTTTTTCTACAAACAATTAAAGTATGTAATACTTATAAAGTTGAACTCTCTTATTCCGACTTTTACCTTTCCAAATAACAACCTAAAAAAGAAGCATCCATACTGAGAAAAACGAGGTTGATTTTGGTTGACTGTAATAACTTTATAGCTAAAGATTAACCAAGTATTATGCAATAATAAATAAAGAATATTAAAAATCATATCACTCGTAAAGTATTAAATATAAAGTCTTTATGATCAAAATTACTAATTAATAAATTTGATAAAAGATAATAATTAAACTGCTATACTATCACATGTTTACAATTTATTAACAAAGACCTTTTTTTTTAATTATTGGATTATATAAGTTAAATCATTTAACAAAGTAAAGGCCTAACTTTCTTTTTACTCTTTAATCTTTTGTACTTTAGGAATTAAAAACACTTGTGCAAAATTACGTGTGTTTTTAGAATTTAATTTTCTTTAGGTTAGAATGAAGACAAGAAATGGAGCCAATGATTGTTAGGATAAGAAACTAATGACGTATTTTCATGCATCATTCAGCATGTTTAATAGGGACGTCTTTAAAATTAGCTATCATAGATCATTATCAAACCACTCCAAAAAAAAATTGATTTTATATTATGATCGATTTAATTTTTAGCATAGCTTTCTTTTCTTCTTGGAATTCCTTTAAGTCGTGATAATTTATTAAAATTAAATAACTATTGTGCTAAATGTTATGTTTGAACAAATCATTCTTGTCTCAGATTTTAATTTTCTATTAACCGTTTAACTACGTACGAGATTTACCTTATAGAAGGATATAATAAGCAAATGCTTTTCATGAAAAAACAAACAGATTCTTATTGCTTTTATTACTTGTTTTCAAAATAACCTACACTTCAACTAGGAATTCAAAACTTATTTTAATAAAATTTAACTTATATACATTAACAACATAGAATACTTTTTCATTCTAACATGGCATATTACACATATATGTTACTTTGCAGATTTTAAATCATGCACTAACACTCCAATAATAGTTTGGCCGTGCTGTCAAACCTTCCAATAACAGTCTTATTTGTTCGGATATTTTTTGATTGCTATAGTGAAGTGTTATTATAGAAGACATATATTATACAATAAGATCTCTCTATAACAGCATTCATATATAACAACCATTCACTATAACAAAAATTTCTCGAATTCGATTTTATATCATGTTATAATATATGCCCTCTATAACAACATTTTACTATAGCAGCCAAAAATTACTATAGCAAATAAAGTTGTTATAGAAAGGTTTGACTGTAATATACTATAAAAATCGATTCCGAGAAAAATTTAATTTTTAGAGTGAATGACTATCATATATAAACGTTGTGATAGAAATATCTGATTCAGATTTCCGTTTATGTGTTTCAAGTTCATTATGCGAAGAATGGTTTTTACAAAAGTGAAAAGACTTTGAAGATGACAATTATCAAAAGGAATATGAGCGAAAAGTATATATATATATATATATATATATATATATATATATATGTCCAAAACATTCTAAGAAATGGAAAATCACAATCGTCTTAGCTTTTGGAAATGGTTGAGTGGGAGTGGGTCATCCAATCATTAGAGCAATTTGATGCTATCTTTTTCCTTTATTTGGCATGGCGTATACCCATTTCCCTCACAAGGCTTCTGATTCAACACGCATTGATTTAATTCTCTTTTTTTTTTTCTTCTTGTAAGGAAAAGAAAAAGGTGCATCCATACAATTTTGTTAATTTTATTTTTATATAGATTAACATCAATTAGTTGAACCATCTCTAATGATTACATTGTGTTGCCTAGTTATAACAACGACGCAACAACAATAACAAATTTGGTGTAACTCTGGGAGTGGATTTGAGAAGAGTAGTGTCTATGCAGACTTTACCACTAGCTTGAAAAGGTATATGTTATTTTCGATAGATCCTCGACTCAAGAAAAGATGAAAAAATAAACAATAGTAACATCAACAAAATAACAAGAAACTCATCAAAGTGAAAAAAAACAGCAGAGAGTAATATAAAACCTAGAGAACTAAGAAAGTACAAAGCAAACATTGACAAGTGAGGCTTGCTCAATGTGTAAATCACCTCCACCCACGATCGTTAAGTTCTGGATTTGAGTCACGCCGAAAGGGAAGTGTGAAAATACTATAGATCCTCCTAACTGGGAGGGATTAAAAAAAACTAACATTACTGACAGTGACAGATCTAGAATTTTAAAGTGATGGATGCTCGCTGATAAAAAATTCGAAAGAAAAGGAAAAGAGAATTTAGTTATGGGTGCTCACTCTATATTTATCATACCCGGTTAAAAATAATGGGTGCTCAAGCACCCATAACCTTCTATGTACATCCGCCACTGATTACTGAAATGTCCAGGCAAAATCCACCAATCTATCTATCTATTTATATAGAATAGGAGAAACAAAATATAAAATAGGAGAAACAAATAAATGTGATGATGCCAAGTGTCACAACGAAAATTCAAGAAGTGTTAAATATATATATAAATTCGAATTTAGAGATACATATAAGGAGAAGACTAATTTGGTTTTTGAGGTGAGAAAGTCTTTGAATAATAATTCATATGGTGATGCTATATGGATAAGATCATGTAACTGAAAATTATTATAATAGATAAAACTAAAGATAAAAACATAAAATAATATTTCAAGGAATAAATAAAATATATAAATATATAATTTACCTTATTATGTAATAATATGAATAAAAGATTAAACTTTCACATTAAGTATAAACGGAAAGAGGAATTCAATTTAATTTCTTATTGAAAATAATACAATAATTACAATTATTAGTAGATTTATGACTTATAATAAAAAGAACTTCTCTGTTTAACCTTTGAACGAATTCATACCATTTATTTAGAAAAATAATACAATAATATTCGTATTATAGATAAACACTAAATTAAAAAAATTAAAATATTATAGAACAGAAACTAATGTGTAAAGAGGAGAACATATATAATGTGATTCTATTATACTTTAAATTTATTTTCTACAATTAAGTAAATACAAAATACTCAAAAATATTATTGATAAATTAGATATCAAAATAATTGGAGAAATTCATACCGAATAAATACGAGTTAAATTTTAAGAGTAATACAAATATACATTCATGAAATTATATTAAATTGGTAATTTATTAAAAATTCATATGTCAGTTTAATAATATTAAGTAATCGATAATACAATTAGATAAGAAAGAAACAAAAAAACAATATACATAGCTAAAATCATAACAAATAAATAGTCATAAAAGAAGAATACTAATACAAAACAAATTTAAGCGATGGTGTAGAAATATATATAGTACTAATTAAATCTCTCACGTATGAAATATTAGCTAATAAATAGAACTCATAAATCACAATGAAAAATACAAAAATATAAAGATACTATTAGAATATTATACATAAGATAAGTACATTATATATATAACAAAAATTATTAATTATTTACAGTACTTATAATTTATTTTTTAAAATAATAAAAGACTTATCTCTTTATACTTTTCATGAATTCAAAATTATAGTTTAGTAAAAAAATATTACATTATTTAAATATTCAGTAAATACAAAGTGAGAAAACTAATCAAATACTTTAGTAGAAAAGAAGGTACAAAAAGATGGGGACAAAGATAATTTTATAATATTTATATTTTGAATTAAAAATAAAATATAAATAAATAACACTCAAGAAAATTATTGATAAAGACAATTGAAATTTTTTGAACATTATAACAAAAGTTTATAAAAATAAAGATATTTTTAGAGTAAGAAAATGTATATATCGATATTATATTAAAAGAGATGTAGTATTAAAATATTTAGCCAATTGACAAACAAATAAAAAGTCATATTAGTAAATATATAGTACTAACTACTTGCTAATTTAATCATAATAAAGAATAAATAAGAACAAACAATTTATTTGATTACTATATAATGTGTATCATCTGATTATGTATAGATTTTGTTATATTTCTGTACATTATATTAAATAATAAAATAATAACTAATATTTATTAAAATACTATGATATATCAGATCATAATTTTATAAGATTAATATTCTCTCAAATTATCTGCGCATCGTGCGGGTTTTAATACTAATTAAGAGAACTTAAAATGAAATTCAACATTAATGTGCCATTTAATGAAAAAAAGAAAAAGTTATGTGATGCCAGTCGCCAGAAGTCTACAAGATCACATAAATGTTTATTTTCAAAGAAAGAGTTGTATTGGTAAAAATAAATATTACACATGGAATTAAGTATGTGGCTCACATAGCAAGACACGTGGATCACTAGAAAAACGACAACTAGAGAGGTGCATTAAAAGAGACACGAGTCGTATCAGATACGAGCAAATCACCCACAAGATAAAAGGAAATGGTTGCTCGAGTCTCTTTAGTTATATGAAGAGGCACCGGTGGAATGAACCAAGATAGTAAAAAAGGAAGATTCGTGAATAGGTAATTAATGAGCGTGGATGATCACAAACGTTACAGAATCTTCATAAACAGTTACGATTACCAATTATAATGTCTCATTAATATAATTAATGCTCATAATGATTTGGTCATAAAAGGAAAAAGACGTTGTACTTGTAGACTACTATATAAGTGGAAGAGATGTCATTTGTACAGACACATTATGATTATTATTGGAATATACTTACTTACTTGTGCTTTTAATCAATTACTTTGCTATTTCTTATTTTTATTTCCTTTCTTATTGAGAGAGTATTGAATTTCTTGGTTATCAGTGTAGGTGTTAATTGGGCCGGGCTGACCCGCTAACAACCCGGTTCAACCCGGGTCATCCCGTTACTGTAACGACTAGGGCGGGTTGGGACCGGTTGGGCGGGGGGCGGGCTATTAACGTTAAGTTTTTTTTTAACGGGTACCTGAACCCGCTACAACCCGTTAAGACCTTAACGGGTTCTTAACGGGCTACAGCCCGGTTCAGCCCGTTAACCCGATTATTTTATTTTATTTTTAAAAAAAAAATCTGTACACTATAGAAATATATAACTTAATTTTTAAAAAAAAAATATTAAGCCCAACCCGCCCGAGCCCGTTAAGCCCGAACCCGTACGGGCCCTATAGAACCCGAGAAATCCCAGCCCGCCACCAACCCGTTAAACCCAGCCCGCGACCAGCCCACCCCGAAACCGAACGGGCTGACACTTTTTGTGTCCAGCCCGTCCCAGCCCGCCCGATAAACACCCTTAGTTATCAGTAGCCGATTACTTCTAAAAATAGGCTTTGATTGAGAATCTAATTCTTTGGTTAAACAAATTGGTTCCTGTCACGACCCCAAATCCTAACAGGTCGTGATGGCGCCTATCGTGGAACTAGGCTAGCCAACCATCACATAACTACACATTTATTTTAATATAAATTCTCAAAAATCAATAGTAACCAGCAAACAGAGTATAAAAATTTCCCCTAAGTCTGAAAACAACCATAATATAAACTAACAGTTTAAAAAAATCCCCTAGACTAGAGTCAACCGATCACGAGCATCTAAGAATAAGACTAACTCTGCTAATGTCATAAATAATGTCTCGGAATAAAATACTAATACTAATAAAGGAAGGAAAATGGAGAAGCTGCGGACGCTGGACAACTACCTCGAAATCCTAAAAGCTGACGATGAACGAACTCAGATGGCTACTGTTCCGAACCAGTACCTGGTTCTGCACACAAAGGTGAGTAATGATGAGTACGCCAAGTCAGTAGTAATGAAAATAAATCGCAGTCTGAAGAATAAGAAACACATAGCACAAATACACCAATCCGCAAAAATAGTAAAAATGCCAAGTCTCAATAAAGTATACATAGGTTCAAAGCCAATTTCCATAAAATCCTTTGAAACAAGTATATTTTCCAATATATCTCAGTAAAAATCTCAAAATATCAGTATAAAAGAATGAAGTGAATCATAGTTTAAAACTCAGTAAAATATCATCATAAAACTACCCCTCGGGCATAATCGTCACTCATAAATATTCCCTCAGCACCTCACCATCACTCAGTATCAGTCATTTAGAACCTCACAGTCACTCAGCACCTCACAGTCACTCAGCACCTCCCATTCACTCGTCACTCGGCACTCGGCACTAGCACTCAGTAGGTACCTGCGCTTACTGGGGGTGTGTACAGTCTCCGTAGAGGCTGCTACAGCCCAAGCGCTATAAACAAGCCAAATCATGGCATCAATCATTCTCAGGAACTCGGCCTCTCTCATATCATAACATCCTCACAATATTGGCCCTCGGCCTCACTCAGCCAGACACTCTCAACATGCCACTTGGGCCATAAATAAACAGGGTCCTCGACCCAAAACAATATTTCATTTCAAGAAATAGTAATATCATCAAATAGGAGTGTCAACAATTTCGCAAGAAAGACTGAGTGTAAAATCATAGTTTCAAAGTGAGGAATATCAGTAAAATAGCCCCCAAGGGGTTAAAACAGATCGACACTAGGCCCCAAACATGGCTTACAGCCTAAGTATAACAAAACATAGTAATACTAATAACCATATGCTTTAAAAGCGGTTTCGCAACTCAATAGTTGCCTAAAAAGGAACACTTTTCCAAATTTCCAGTTCGTGCACACCCCACACTCGTCATCCAGTGTGTGTGTTACTCCAATTCCGTAAAAGGATGTAAAGTACGGGGTTTCATACCCTCAGGACAGGATTTAATGACATTACATACCTCAAACTAGCCCGAAAAGCTATTCCGCAACACGCTTGCCTCTCGAATCAACTTCCAATTGCACCAAATCTATAAAGATCAGATTTTTCACATCAAACTATGCTGAGGGAATGAATTCCAATCGAAAAATATCAATTTTAGCACAAAACCCGAAATTAGCCAAAAACCAACCCCCGGGATCGCGTATCGGAACTCGACAAACTTTATACCAAAACGATCCTCATCATCTCACGAGTCCGTACATATAAAGCACTCTGAAATCGGAGTCCGTTTGACCCCTCAAATCATCTCTAAAATGTCTCATAATCTCAAGCCCTAATTTCACCTTTTTCTACTAATTTTCTCCAACAAAACAATGTTAATTTAGTCCTTAATCACATATAATCGAGTTAATGAGTCCAAAAGGCTTACCTCAATGATGCACAAACGTTTTCCTCTTCAAAACCCCTCGAAAAGCTCGGAACCCGCACAAAAATGGTGAAAAGAGGGTTAGAAATCGCGAAGTCTCCTTTTTATACTTTCTACCCAGGCTTTTCGCACCTGCGGCCTTAACCTAGCACCTGCGCTCCAGGGGACCGCACCTGCGTAAACTCATTAAAACGAGCAATTCTCGCACCTGCGGTCCAGGTGTCGCACCTGCGGCTCACAGATGCGGCCCACACAACCGCTTCTGCGGATTCTCTCTCACCTCTGCATATGTGACTTCCTTGGCCGCTCCTGCGGATCGCACCTGCGGGAAAATATCCGCAGGTGCGGATATGACAGAAGCAGAACACCAGCAGTTGAAGCTACATTCTTCCAACTCCAATGCTTCCGTTAACCACCCGAAATCAATCCCGAGCCCCTCGGAACCCCAACCAAACATACCAACACATCATATATGATCATTAAAACTTAGTTGCACCCTCGGAACATCCAAAACAACATCAAAACACCAAATCACGCCGAATTCAAGCCTAAGAACTTTAAAAATTTTAAATTCCATCGACGATGCCGAAACTATCCAAAACACCTCCGATTGATCTGAAATTTTGCAGACCTATCCAAAATGACATTACGAACCTGTTCCAACTGTCGGAATTCCATTTCGACCCCGATAGCCTATTTTCCACTGCCGACCGGAAATCACCAAAAACTAACTTTCGCCGATTCAAGCCTAATTCTACACCGGACATCACAAAAATATTCCGAACACACTCCTAAGTCCCTAATCATCTAACGAAGCTATCCGAACCATAAAATCCGCATTCCGAGGTCGTTTACCAATAAGTCAACTCTCAATTGACTTTTCCAACTATAGAGCTATTTTTAGAGACTAAGTGTCTCAATTCTCACTACAACCATTCTGATTCCGTGCCTACCAACTCTAACACATAAAAAATAGTATAACCAACCTATGACAAAGAAATAACAGTACATATAATGCAGATTCTACGTAACGACCGACCCGGTCGTTACATTCTCCCCCTCTTAAACAAACGTTCGTCCTCGAATGGGTCTAGAAACATACCTGGAGTCTCAAACAAGTGAGGATATCTGCTTTGCATATCCCGCTCGGTCTCCCAAATAGCCTGCTCCACTGGCTGATCCCTACACTGTACCTTCACTGAAGCTATATCCTTGGACCTCAACTTTCTGACCTGACGATCAGAAATTGCTATTGGATCTACCTCATATGACATATCACCCTCGAGCTGAATTGTGCTGAAGTCTAAAACTTGAGACGGGTCACCAACATACTTCCGGAGCATCGACACATGAAATACCGGATGAACACTCGATAAGCTGGGTGGAAAGGCAAGTCTATAATCCATCTCTCCAACCTTCTGAAGTACCTCAAAAGGACCAATAAACCAGGGACTCAGCTTTCCCCTTTTTCTGAACCTCATAACACCCTTCATGGGTGATACCTTCAGCATTATCTTATCACCTTCCATAATAGACACATCTCGGACCTTCCAGTACGCATAACTCTTCTGCCTAGACTGCGTCGTGCAAGTCTCTCCTGAATCAACTTCACCTTCTCCAACGCATACTAAATCAAATCTGTGCCCAATAGTCTAGCCTCACCGGGGTCGAACCAACCAACCAGAGATCTACACCTCCTACCATATAAAGCCTCATACGGGGCCATCTGAATATTGGAATGGTAGCTATTATTATATGCAAACTCCGCGAGTGGAAGAAACTGATCCCATGAACCACCAAAATCAATCACACATGCACGCAACATGTCCTCCAAATCTGAATAGTTCGTTCTGACTGCCCGTCGGTCTGAGGATGAAATGCAGTGCTTAACTCTACTTGAGTACCCATACCTCTCTGCACGGACCTCCAAAACTGAGATGTGAACTGAGTGCCTCTGTCAGAAATGATAGAAACTGGGACCCCATGCAATCGGACAATCTCCCTGATGTAGATACCAGCTAACCGCTCCGAAGTATAAGTAGTACTGATAGGAATGAAGTGCGCGGACTTGGTCAGTTGATCCACAATGACCCAAATAGCATCAAATCCCTTCGAATTCCGTGGAAGCCCAACTACAAAGTCCATAGTGATTCGCTCCCACATCCACTCCGGAATATCTAACCTCTGAAGCAATCCACCTGGTCTCTGGTGCTCATTCTTGACCTGCTGGCAGTTGAGACACCGTGCTACATACTCAACAATATCTCTCTTCATCCGCCTCCACCAATACTGGTGTCTTAGATCCTGATACATCTTCGCGGCACCCGGATGAATGGAATACCGCGAGCTGTGGGCCTCTGCTAATATCAACTCTCGAATCCCATCCACATTGGGCACGCAAATACGGCTCTGCATCCTCATAACTCCGTCATCACCAATAGTCACATCCCTGGTATCACCTCGACGGACCCTGTCCTGGAGAACTAACAAGTGCCGGTCATCATACTGGCGTGCTCTAATATAATCATAAAGAGAAGACCGGGAAACCATGCTAGCTAATACCCGCGGAGGCTCTGACAAATCCAATCTCACCAACTGACCCGCTAAGGCCTGAACATCAAGTGCTAAAGGTCGCTCTGCTGCTGAAAGGTAAGCTAGACTCCCCAAACCCTCGGCTCTGCGACTTAAAGCATCGGCCACTACATTGGCCTTCCCCAGATGATACAAAATATTGAGGTCATAATCCTTGAGAAGCTCTAACCACCTCCTCTGACGCAAATTCAAGTCCTTTTGCTTCAGCAGATACTGCAAACTACGATGATCGGTGAAAATCTCACATTGCACCCCATACAAATAATGTCGCCAAATCTTCAAGGCATGAACAATGGCAGCTAACTCAAGATCGTGCACAGGATAATTCTTCTCGTGCACCTTTAATTGTCTAGACGCATAGGCAATCACCCTACCGTCCTGCATCAATACTACTCCCAAGCCAACTCTAGAAGCATCACAGTAGACTGTGTAAGAACCCAAACCAGTAGGCAAAACCAAAACCGGAGTTGTGGTCAATGCTGACTTGAGCTTCTGAAAGCTCTCCTCACACTCATCAGACCATCTGAATGGAGCACCCTTCTGGGTCAATCTGGTCAAAGGCGAAGCAATAGAAGAGAATCCTTCCACAAAGCGACGGTAATACCTCGCCAAACCAAGGAAACTCCTAATCTCTGTAGTTGAGGACGGTCTGGGCCAACTCTAGACCGCCTCAATCTTCTTCGGATCAACCTGAATACCCTCACTAGACACCATGTGGCCCAAGAAAGCTACTGAACCAAGCCAAAATCGCACTTGGAGAACTTTGCATAAAGCTTCTCCTCCCTCAACCTCTGTAACACAACTCTCAAATGTTGAGCATGCTCCTCCTGGCTACGGGAATAAACCAGGATGTCATCAATGAACACAATGACGAAGGAATCAAGGTAAGGTTGAAACACATTGTTCATCAATTGCATGAACGCGGCTGGGGCATTGGTCAGCCCAAATGACATAACCAGAAAGTCATAATGACCATATCTGGTCTTGAAAGCATTCTTCGGAATGTCAGAATCCCGAACCTTAAACTGATGATACCCGGATCTCAAATCAATCTTAGAGAACACTCTGGCTCCCTGAAGCTGATCAAACAAGTCATCAATACGGGGCAAATGATACCGGTTCTTCGCTGTCACCTTATTCAGCTTCTTATAATCAATACACATGCGCATGGAGCCATCCTTCTTTTTCACAAACAATACCGGTGCACCCCAGGTGACACACTAGGCCAAATGAACCCTTAATCTAGGAGTTCCTGAAGCTGCTCTTTCAATTCTTTCAACTCCGCTGGTGCCATACGATAAGGTGGAGTAGAGATAGGCTGAGTGCCTGGAACCAAGTCAATACCAAAATCAACGTCCCTGTCAAGTGGCATGCCTGGCAGGTCTGCAGGAAATACGTCCGGAAAATCACGGACCACAGGAACAAAATCAACAGAAGGAGTCTCACTACTAACATCCCTCACAAAATCAAGATAATACTCACACCTTTTCTCAACCATACGCTGAGCCTTCAATTAAGAAATCACTCTACTAGGCACATGCTCTATAGACCCTCTCCACTCAACTCTCGGAACTCAGGGCATAGCTAGGGTCACGGTCTTAGCATGACAATCAAGAATAGCATGAAATGGGGATAACCAATCCATGCCCAGTATCACATCAAAATCAACCGTACTGAGTAACATCAAGTCCACTCGGGTTTCCATACCCCCAATAGATATATCACACGACCGGTACACACGGTCCACAATAATAGTATCGCCCACCGGAGTCGAAACATGAACAGACGTAATTAAAGACTCACGGGGCATATTCAGAAAGTGAAAAAAATATGATGAAACATAAGAGTATGTGGAACCAGGGTCAAATAAAGCCAAAGCATCACTGTGACAAACTGAGATAGTACATGTAATCACCGCATCGGACACCATAGCATCAGGCGTAGATGGGAGTGCATAAATACGTGGCTGACCTCCACCTGCTCGACCTCCCCCTCTAGGGCGGCCTCTAGCTGCCTGACCACCACCCCTATCTTCCTGGGTAGGTGGTGAAGTGACTGGGGCTGAAGTCGAGGGTTGAACCCTCTACTGAGATGAACTACTAGCACGACGAGGACACTGTCTCCACCCATGTCCAAACTCTCCACACTCAAAACAACTACCTGGAGCTAGAGATGGGGACTGAAGAGAACCCCTGCCACCATGATAACCACCGGATGAACCATGCATAGAAGAACCCTGATATGATGATTCTCTGGAGAGGCTTTGAGCTGGAAGGGCACTAAAAGATGAACGTCCCGGATAAGAACTGCGGGGACCCTGCCCCGAAAATGCGCCACTATAAGCTGAGCGAGCTGACTGAGGAGGTCTAAGTGGATGACCTCTACTAGACTGAAACTTCCCTCTGGAAGGGCCAACGCTGAAACTGCCTGATCCCCGAGGCCTCTTGGCCTCCCTCTCATCACGCTCCTGCCTGCGAACCGAATCAATATCCCGAGCAATGTCAACAACCTGCTCGAATGTAGCTCCATACACTCTCTCTCTGGTCATCAAAATGCGAAGCTGATACGTGAGACCATCTACAAACCTCCTGATCCTCTCCCTGTCAGTAAGGACTAACTCAGAAGCATGTTGAGCCAACTCAGAATACCACATCTCGTACTGTGTAACTGACAACTCTCCCTGGCGCAGTTGCTCAAATTGCATGTGTTTCTCCTCTCTGTGATACTTAGGAACGTACTTCTCCAAAAATATCGTGGAGAACTGCTTCCAGGTGAGTGGTGTTGAACCAACCGGCCTACGCCTCTCAAATGCCTCCCACCAAGTGAAAGCAGCACCAGCAAACTAAAACGTAGCAAATGAGACCCCACTGGTCTCCAGAATACCCGCAGTATGGAGTATCCTCTGGCACTTATCTAGAAAACCTTGGGCACCCTCACCCTTTGTGCCGCTAAAAGTCGGAGGCTGAAGTCTACTGAACCTCTCCAGCCTACGCTGCTCATCCTCGGGCATAATTGGGACTACATAGTCCTAAACTGGGGCAACGGCTGAGATGGGAGTGCCCCTGGTGCCTGAATACCCTGTACAACCTGCTCAGGTGTCCGGGCAGCTGGAGTCTGAATGCCTCCCCCGCCCTGAGCTGCAGTGGCAGTAGTAGACATAGCAACTGCTTGAGACAAACCGGTGCATATTGTCAGTATCAGAGCCAGAGTCTCCTGAAGACCCGGAATAACAATAGGCATTACCGGTGCCTGAGCCTGTCCCGCTGGAGCACCCTCGGCGGGAACCTCATCCTGAATAATAGGGAGATCCCGTGGCACTGTCCCGGCTACTGCACAGGCTGGTCCCCTACCTCTACCACGGCCTCGACCCCTCGTGGGTCCGACTGGTGTCTGGTCACCCTGATCCGTAGTGCGTGTCTTCACCATCTGTGGGAGAATGAAACAACAGAAGTTTAGATTTCAAGAACCAATAGAATGGCACGAAAGAGTTCAAGAAAATGAGATTTTTCCTAAGAGTTCTGTAGCCTCTCGAATATAAGTACAGACGTCTCCGTACCGATCCGCAAGACTCTACTAAACCTGCTCATGACCATTGAGTCCTATGTAACCTAGTGCTCTGATACCAAATTGTCACGACCCCAAATCCTAACAGGTCGTGATGGCGCCTATCGTGGAACTAGGCTAGCCAATCATCACATAACTACACATTTGTTTTAATATAAATTCTCAAAAATCAATAGTAACCAGCAAATAGAGTATAAAAATTTCCCTAAGTCTGAAAACAACCATAATATAAACTAACAGCCTAAACAAATCCCCCAAGACTGGAGTCAACCGATCACGAGCATCTAAGAATAAGACTAACTCTGCTAATATCATAAATAATTCTAGGAATAAAATACTAATACTAATAAAGGAAGGAAAATGGAGAAGCTGCGGACGCTGGACAGCTACCTCGAAATCCCAAAAGCTGACGATGAACGAACTCGGATGGCTACTGTTCCGAACCAGTACCTAGATCTGCACACAGAGTTGTAGGGAGTAATGATGAGTACACCAACTTAGTAGTAATGAAAATAAATTACAGTCTGAAGAATAAGAAACACACATCACAAATACACCAATCCACAAAAACAGTAAACATGCCAAGTCTCAATAAAGTATACATAGGTTCAAAGCCAATTTCCATAAAATCCCTTGAAACAAGTATATTTTCCAATATATCTCAGTAAAACTCTCAAATTATCAGTATAAAAGAATGAAGTGAATCATAGTATAAAACTCAATAAAATATCATCATAAAACTGCCCCTCGGGCATAATCATCACTCATAAAAATTCCCTCAGCACCTCACCATCACTCATTAACAGTCACTTAGCACCTCACAGTCACTCAGCACCTCACAGTCACTCATGCCTCTCATTCACTCGTCACTCGGCACTTGGCACTCGGCACTCGCACTCAGTAGGTACCTGCGTTCACTGGGGTGTGTACAGACTCGTAGGGGTTCCTACAGCCCAAACGCTATAAACAAGCCAAATCATGGCCTCAATCACTCTCAGGCACTCGACCTCTCTCATACCATAACATCCTCACAATATTGTCCCTCGACCTCACTCAGTCAGACACTCTCAACATGCCACTCGGGCTATAAATAAACAGGGTCCTCGACCCAAAACAATATTTTATTTCAAGAAATAGTAATATCATCAAATAGGAGTGTCAACATTTTCGCAAGAAAGACTGACTGTAAAATCATAGTTTCAAAGTGAGGAATATCAGTAAAATAGCCCACAAGTGGTTAAAACAGATCGGCACTAGGCCCCAAACATGGCTTACAGCCCAAGTATAACAAAACATAGTAATACTAATAACCATATGCTTTATAAGCGGTTTCGCAACTCAATAGTTTCCTAAAAAGGAACATTTTTCCAAATTTCTAGTTCGTGCACACCCCACACTCGTCATCCAGTGTGTTCGTCACTCCAATTCCATGAAAGAATGTAAAGTCCGGGGTTTCATACCCTCAGGACAGGATTTAAAGACATTACTTACCTCAAACTAGCCCGAAAAGCTATTTCGCAACATGCTTGCCTCTCGAATCAACTTCTAATTGCTCAAAATCTATAAAGATCAGATTTTTCACATCAAACTATTCTAAGGGAATGAATTCCAATCGAAAAATATCAATTTTAGCACAAAACCCGACCCCCGGGCTCGCATCTCGGAACTCAACAAACTTTATACCAAAACGATCCTCATCATCTCACGAGTCCGTACATATAAAGAACTCTGAAATCGGAGTTCGTTTGACCCCTCAAATCATCCCTAAAATGTCTCATAATCTCAAGCCCTAATTTCACCTTTTTTTATTGATTACAATGTTAATTTAGTCCTTAATCACATATAATCGATTTAATGAGTCCAAAAAGCTTACCTCAATGATGCACAAACGTTTCCCTCTTCAAAAACCCTCAAAAATCTCGGAACCCGCACAAAAATGGTTAAAAGAGGGTTAGAAATCGCGAAGTCTCCTTTTTATACTTTTCTCCCCAGGTTTTTCGCACCTGCGATCCAGGGGACCTCACCTGCGGAAACTCATTAAAACGAGCAATTCTCGCAACTGCGGCCCAAGTGTCGCACCTGCGGCTCGCAGATGCGTCCCACACAACCGCTTCTGCGGATTCACTCTCACCTGTCCTCCGCCGCACCTGCGACTTCCTTGACCGCTCCTGCGGATCGCTCCTGCGGATCGCTCCTGCGGATCGCACCTGCGGGCCAATATTCGCAGGTGCGGATATGACAGTAGCAGAACACCAGCAGCTGAAGCTGCATTCTTCCAACTCCAACGCTTCCGTTAACCACCCGAAATGAATCTCGAGCCCCTCGAGACCCCAACCAAACATACCAACACATCATATATGATCATTCAAACTTAGTTGCACCCTCGGAACACCCAAAACAACATCAAACCACCAAAATCACACAGAATTCAAACCTAAGAACTTTGAAATTTCTAAATTCCACCGACGATGCCGAAACTATCCAAAACACCTCCGATTAATCTGAAATTTTGTAGACATATCCAAAATGACATTACGAACATGTTCCAACTGTCAAAATTCTATTCCGACCCGGATAGCCTATTTTCCACTGCTGACCGGAAATCACCAAAAACTAACTTTCGCCAATTCAAGCCTAATTCTACACCGGACATCATAAAAATATTCCGAACACACTCCTAAGTCCCAAATCACCTAACAAAGCTATCCAAACCATAAAATACGCATTCCGAGGTCGTTTACCAATAAGTCAACTCTTCGTTGACTTTTTCAACTATAGAGCTATTTTTAGAGACTAAGTGTCTCAATTCTCACTACAACCATTCTGATTCCCTGCCTACCAACTCTAACACATAAAAACAGTATAACCAACCTATGACAAGGCAATAACAATACATATAATGCAGATTCTACGTAACGACCGACCGAGCCGTTACAATTCCGTTGCCGCGAATCTGATAATCTTCTCTTACTTTCCAAATCTCTCTCTCACAACTAAGCCATGTAAAATGTCAATGGCAACAACCAACAAGTGGAAATAACTTCAGTTCCATCACCTCAAGTAACACCACGTAGTTCACGAGATGGGTCACCTGATAGATCCGCTACTCATAATAATGAATAACATGTAAATGAACAAACTGTTGAGCAGGATGTTGTGAAGTAGTTAATTGCTAAGTACGTGAATGATGCTCTTCAAGCTTTCGTAAGGGGATTATCAGTTGTGCCACCCACTCATCCCTCAAACAATACTGCAACTGTGGAAAACCCACATTCAGGGTTAGCTAATTCTGGAAGCGGGGGAACTCCCAATGAGTCCCGAGTAGGGATACCAGGTACACATAATAATTATGATTTACAAACTTTAGTATTAACCTTGCAGAAACATGTGAAAGAACAAAACGACCGTATTGATAAAATACCTGGCGTTCCACATGTAATCAAAGGAGTTGATATCGACAAATACTCACAACAACCTTGGAAACCAAGTGCAGATCCATTGCCTATTCCCATGAAATTCAAAATGCCTCATATTCCAAAATCTGATGGGACAACTGACCCACGCGATCATGTCACAACGTACACCACGGGAGTTAAAGGCAATGATTTAACTAAGCAGGAGATCGAATCAGTGCTAGTCAATAAGTTTGTAGAAACACTCACCAAGGGAGCATTAACATGGTACTCTCTTTTACCTGAAAATTCCATTGACATTTTTGCTGAGCTTGCATATCTATTTATAAAAGCACACTCGGGTGCACAAAAAGTTGAAAAGAGAATGGAGGATATATTTAAAGTGAAGCAAGGTGATACAGAATTGCTTCGAGAATTTGTTGACAGATTCCAACGTGAAAGAATGTTACTATCAAGAGTACCTGACAATTGGGCGACCGTGGCATTTGCAAGTAATTTAAATGAAAAAAATTCAGAAGCTACGAGAAGGCTTAAAGAAAGACTACAAGAATCCCCTGGGAAGGCATGGAATTATGTCTATAATAGGTACAATACCAAGTTGCGGATTGAGGAAGATAATGTAGCTCAATCAAGGGTTGATGAAAAAACAGGTTCGAGGCAGTCAGAATCTGAGAAGAGGTCCGGTATAAAAGGTATGAGCCTTATATGGGACCTTCGGGGCGAGAAGCTCATTCCAAACCTGAAAACATGCGGGCTGATCACAGATTCACCAATAGAGATTCAGGTTCGTCATCATCGAGATTCAGAAAAGATCAAGGTGAATGTAACAGGGATACTAATGCAAATGCAAGGATTGGAGATTACATTTTTAACGTAAGTACTTCCGAGTTGGTCGCTGTTTTAAGAAGCATGGGGGGATAAGGTACGATGGCCTAAAGAAATGAGATCAAATCCAAATATAAGAAACCTACATTTCTGGTGCGAGTTACACAATAATCACAGCCATAGAACATCAGGCTACAGAGTATTACAAGGCAAGGTGGAACATTTGTTAAAGCAGGGTTATTTGACAGAATTGTTCAGCGAGAAAGGCAAACAAGCTTACATGAAAAATAGGCAAGAGCCCCCAAAACCTTCATCCCCAAAGAGAACAGTAAATGTGATAAGCAGAGACAAAGAAATCAACAGTGTAACCTATACAGTTGCAAGTTAAACGACAAAGTTCATAATAACTCACAAAAAGCGAAACTCGCCAAACTTTGGAGGATGACAACATAACATTTGATGATGCAGATGCTGATGGATTGATGATTCCTCACGACGATGCACTGGTAATATCTTTACTTATACATGATACTAATGTAAAACGAGTTTTGATTGATCCAGATAGCTTTGTGAACATCATTCTATTGCGAGTGGTGAACGAAATGCTGATGGGCGGCCGTGTAATTCCAATAGTTATTACAAAGGGTGAGATTGAATTAAGTACATACAGAGAAGGTGTCATCAAATAAACAAAATTTCAAGTGATAGACACGGACATGGCCTATAATGTGATTCTTGGGAGGATTCATGATATAGATGTCGTGCCATCTACATTACATCAGGTTATCAAATTCCCTTCAAAATAGGGAATTTAACAGATTCGAGGAGATCAACAAACTTCAAGGAATATCAACTCAATGATGCAGCCAAGCCAAAAAGATACGAGTGCAAACAAGGAAGATGCGGTAAATCAAATTTCAACAGAAATTGTGTCGAAACAGACTGACGTAGACTCCAGGCCAGATGTAATTCAAGAGCCAGAAGAGAATGAAAATATCAAAATAATGATTGAGGAGCTCGAAGTTGTTCCACTGTTTGAACAACGGCTAGATCGAAAAATTCATAGGAGAAAAACTAAGCCCAGAGAGAAGAGGTAAGTTAATTGAATACTTAAAAGCCAACGCTAATTGTTTTGCATGGTCCCATTCTGATATGACAGGTATACCTCCGGAGGTGATGACTCATAAATTAAATGAAGATCCATCATACATACTTGTCAAGCAAAAGAAAAGAAAGTTTGGAGCATTCAAAAATCTGTGATCGATGAAGAGGTACAGAAACTTTTAAAGATCGGTTCAATACGCGAGATAAAATATCCTAATTGGTTAGATAATACTATGGTAGTTCCGAATAAGAACGGTAAATGGAGAGTTTGTGTAGATTACACTGATTTAAATAAATAATTCCCAAAGGATTCATTCCCTTTACCGCATATAGATCAATTGATTGATTCTGTCGCTGGTCATGAACTGTTAAGCTTTTTAGACGCGTATTCTGGTTATAATAAAATAGAAAAGGACCCCTTAGATGAAGAAATAACTTCATTTATTATGGAAAGGGGGACTTATTGTTACAAAGTCATGTCTTTTGGCTTGAAAAATGCTGGAGCCACATATCAGAGGTTGGAGACCAAGATGTTCCAAGAACACCTAAGGAAGACAATTGAAGTATACATTGATGATATGTTGGTCAACAAGGCATGATGTAAGCCTAAACCTACCCGGACATAGGCATGGCTAGTAGCTACGTGCAGACTCTCGTCACCTCGTGCGTACGTAGCCCCCACAACTAGAAGCACATAATAATTTAGTTCACCTATGGGGTTAATTCCCTCTTATGAGGTTAGAAAGGAGACTTACTGGGTACGCGTTGTTTTCGTACTCATACTACACTTGTTGTACATTTTGTTGTACATGCATATATATATTTGCGGCCTTGTGGATGCAGCGGCGTGGTTGACACGGGGACTTAGACGAGCTACACCTTATGTACGATCCGCAGCCAGTGGAGTCTCTTTTGGAGTATTGGTATTTCCTCTTTCTGTCCAAATTGTATTCCGGACAGTTATTGTATTTTATTTTATTCCTTAGTAAACGTCTGTGCACTTGTGACATATGGTTTTGGGATGATTGCGGGTTATTCAGTATTGAAATTGTTAAAAGCGGTATTATTTATTCTGTTAAATCCACTTGTTACTATTAAGTTGAAGAAAAATCATGGTTTCAAAAATACTAAAACGAGAACTAAATTGATCATTTATTGTTGGCTTGCCTGATAGTAGTGTCCGGCGCCATCACGACCTTAATTAATTTTTGGGTCGTGACAACATGGTATTAGAGCACTATGTTCACTTAGGTCTCATGAGTCATGAGTGAGTCTAGTAGAGTATTGTGTATCGGTACAAAGACGTATGTACTTATCTTCGAGAGGCTAAAAGGTTGTTAGGAGAACTTCCATTCTTGATTCCTTATCGTGCGATTTAATTCTTTTGAGGCTTGTGCCTTTATTTATTTCCTATTCAATCTTATGCGAACTGAAGCACTTGTTATAGATTGGGAGTCGAGGAATTGTCATGGTACTACAAGTGTGTTGCATGATGTTTCTACCAGCATATTTAATTGGGCTATTGTCGTCGCCTTGCGGAAGGCCGCTTTGTCATTTCAGCTCAGTATCAGTACTACCCAAGGTATTGGGAGTTGGAATTAGTTGTGATGATGAATTCGTGTGTTGCTGTCGTGCAGTGTATGTGTAGTGGTAGAGTGCTTGCCTATGCATCGAAGCAGTGAGTGACTTGGAAGGAGGTTTACTCAATGCATGACTCAGAGATTCAGTATTTTCTTTCCCGCGGGGGAAAGGCAATCGGACTAGGAATATTCAGGTTTGGGTTGATGGAGTGACGAGACTAGGTATTTTTGATCATGGTGGAGTTCCCATTTGTGATGTGGTGCCATTTTTCGGGATGAGTGTGCTATGTTCGCCGGTGTTATGGTTTTCTTCAATTTGCATGCGTAGAGGGGTTTCACAAAACGGTGTTGGGGAGGCAGTTGTCAGAAATCGTGGTGTGCAGTGGTTCTGAATCGACTTGGTGTTCCTATTGTCGATGTCTAGAGGAAGATGATCTTCTAAGAGGTTTAGAGTTGGTAGCAACTTATTTGTTTGGGCGTTACATAGATAGATTTGGATTAGGGCAACAACTGGGCATCGAAGGATGAGGAAGGACATGTTGGAGGTGTCTTGCGGTGGTTAAATTTCTAGAAGGTCGAGTGTAAGAAGTAGAAGTCGAGTGGTGTCTTAAAGGAGAGGGTTTGACCAAAGTGGGAGAGTGGAAGAGTGGCATATGGGTTCTGTGGTAGGACAGTGCATGCCTTGAGGAAAGAGAAGTGTAGAAATTCATAACCAACTGCCGAGTCAGCAAATCATTGAGTCTCTCCTCCTGATAAGGACCATCACTTCATTATGAACCAAATAACGATATTTTCTCTCAAATATGCCGCATATAAATCCGATCGCATTGATCCCAGGTCCAATAGTCTCGTCTCACCCAGTACAAGCTACTCAGGCAATAAGCCACTTCAGACACTGCCAAAGGTCGCATATAATGCCATAATGTTCCCACAAGCTACAAGCTCGAATGTGATACATAAGGAAACGAACTCTGGGAAGAACCACTCAACCCACGTAACTAACTTAAAATACCGAAAAGATATTATGAACCTTTCTCAGAAAATGAGAAGAAAAACACCCAATAATAGATAAGGGAAACTGTACACAACATCACGTTGTTGTGGCGTGCAACCCAATCCAACCATGATACCCGTAGCGGCGTGCCACCCGTTCCATACATAATTATCTATAATAAAATACTCACCGAGCTAAAATGCTCATAACTACGAAATACCTGAATATCGACCACAAGCACTCGAAGTGCATAATACAAATCCTGCGGAGACGGATAGTGCCATATGCTACGAAACTCAAGCACAACTATGGTGCAATAAATGACCTCTATCTCGAGAGCTATCCCGCTCTCACAATACCACAAATTACACGGGGGTCTCAATACGAGTGCGAATAATCAAACCACCTCACAACCCCCCTCGCAAAATATAGATTTCACTGAATAGTTGACGACACAATTAACATCCAGGGCCCGAAGACTCCTCCAAAAATAACGCTAAGCTGAAATGAACACATCCGGCCTGATGTAGATCCACATTCACATTTAGATCCACTCACAGACCTCAAGTTGATTCTGACTGTACCACGCATGGCTAATAACCTTTCAAGGGTCCACACTAACCCTTTATCCTATGACACACAAGAACAACCGTCAATCCGGCACAAACATCCACAGTCCGCAACCCAATGAATGGAGCGCCTTCCAGGACTAAACCCTCACATTAATGATAGTACCATAATCTCCATACCTGGTCTTAATCTTTAGTTAGTTAAGTAATTATATGTCACACTTATACAATCTTCCCATGGGGTACGCTCTCACGACCTTCCGGACTAGGTAACAAGTATGCACATCCATACCACCGACCACACTAATGCTGTAAAGCAAATCAAGACAATGCATTCATGGCATCAATTAAGCCATATAAAATATCGAACATATTATTGAGCTCGGGGACTCGCCTTTTCTTACCTAAAAAACCTAAGGGTTTGTTTTAAGTTCGAGTTAGTGTTCACTCGATTACAGAGGGTGCAACAACAAAATTTTCACAAGGAAAAACCAAAGCAGAATTTATCACAAATCAGAGACAAAACGGAAAGAAAAGGAACTTTTTATATATAGGAGGTATTTACAAAGAGCACACAGGTTCTTACACAAAAATAAAAGAAAAAACACAGAAGAAGAAAAATCATAAGTGCCTAGTCCGCTTTAAGAGCCGCATCTTTGGAAGTCGCATCCTCGGGGGATTCATCCTCATCTCCTCCGCTGTCAGATACACTCGTGGAGTCTTCATCATTGGAGAGTAAGGTTGTGGCCTCGTCCTCCAAAACCTTTGCACTCTCGATATAAGCCGAGAGGTCGAAGCCCCGAGCATGTACCTCCTTGAGAGTCTCCCTCCGGAATTGACGCCTAGCGTGATCGACAACACAAGATAACTTGACTTCAGCAACAACAGAGATCTCTTATGCCCGAATGTTAGCAACTTCAGCGTCGGCTCGGTAAAAGGACACAAGCGCCTCCGCCTCAGATTTGGCCCTTGTAAGATCAGCGGCTAACTTAGCCTCGAGCTCATCAATCTTCTTGGCTCAGGCCAAGTTTTCCTCCTTCACACTTTGGAGTTGACGCTCGATCGAAGTCAGCTGGGCCTGAACCGCATCTTTCTTTCCACCCCAGATTCTCTGCCTCCTTTATCTTGGACTCCTCACGAAGCTGTCGACAAATTCGCCCTACTGCTGGGCCTGCAAAGTCAAATTGTTAATTGCCAATGTCGAGTTAATACATAACAAATTCCTAAAAAGTTGCAATACTCGTATAATGAGCTCGGTATGTTCATGATGAGCCCTAATGAACTCGGCTCGGAGGCTCCTGATCTCCTCTTCTTTTTTAACATAGAGAAGTTTGAGGTCGTCTCTCTCCTCCATGAGCTTCTTGCGTTTGGCCTCACATTGGGTCATCTCAGCCCGGGATTTGGAAGACGCTTCTCGATGGAGCGCCATGGCCTGTACACAAAGGAGGAAATCAGGCTTGGAGAAATGAGAATGAAACACAAGCATAATTACGGAGGCTAAAACGTACTTGTTTTAGAAGTTGTTGAGCCTTGTAAAAAATGAGCGATGCATCTAGGTCGGGACCATCATCGACCCCTGCAAAGCATCCCTGGAATATATCATTCCCTTCGTGGGGCGTCCCCACATCGGGAGTCTCTATATCCCAAGCATATTGAAACTGCCCTTCGGAGAACGTATGACCGGGCAGCGAATCGTCAATATTAATTTTCCCAAGTGAGTCACTTAGAACATTCTCTTCTCTTTGAAGGGCCTCAGAGCTAAACCTTTCAGGCACACCCGCCGGTTGTTTATCACGGCGGGGGAGAGGGGGGCGTATTCACCACCCGATGGCTCGGGGACTCTGCTCGGACCTTCTTCCAATATTTCATCGGTCCGAGAATGAACCGCTTCGACCGCCACCAACTCAGCAGTCTTCGAAGCTTCAGTTCTTCCCCTCTTCCGAGATACTAGCAAGCAGTCGACATCCTCTCCTTCTTCGACCCCCTCCCGAAGTTTTGGATTGCATCGGCAGATAAGACTGCAGGATCAGTCTTTGATTTTTTAGCCCTACTTTTCTAGGGTTTCGGGGCATCTGGAGGCGAGTCCCTTTTCCTCTTCTTCTCTTTGGTTGGCTTCGGAACTTCCTCTTCCCCAGGTGGAGGTGGGCTCATGACAACGTGGTCTCCGAGACCTGTATGAGAAGAAATTGAGTTAGAAAGAAGTATTTTTACAGTGAAGCATCAACGTACAAACAAAGGAACTCACCGTGGTTTTTAGCCTCCCACCTACCCTTGGCCAAATCACGCCAACAACGCTCGGCATATGAAGAGGTGGAGGCCAGTTGTCAAACCCAGCCTGCGAGGTCCAGAATCGCACCAGGAAACTAGGGGGAAGCTGCACCATGAAAAAGAACTTAGATTAGAAAGGAATAAAGAAAGCAAAACGGTATACACCATCAATGAGATTGTACTTACGTTTCATGTTCCATTCCTCGGGGAATGGAATTTTCTTGGCGGGTATTAGATCGGAGGTCTTGATTTGGATAAATCGGGCCATCCACCCTCGGTCCTTGTCCTCATCTATGCTCGAGAATAGTTTTTTGTCTCAACGCTGGAGCCTTATCAAACCACCTCGATAAAGACGAGGGGTGTATAACCTGATCAGATGGTTGAGGGTGAAAGACATCCCCTTGACCTTGCTCGAAAAGAATCTGAGCAAAATGACAATGCGCTAGAAGGAGGGATAGATCTTGCCAAGGAATACCCGATATTGGCGGAAAAAATTGAGTATGGCCGGATCTACGGGGCCCAATGTGTAAGGGTAAGTGTACACACTTTAAAACCCTTTCACGTGGGTAGTGATGTCCTCCTCGGGGGAAGGAATCACCACCTCTTTATTATCCCAGTGACAGTCCTTTTTCACCTGCTCGAGATCGTCTTCAGATATCAAACAGATGTATCTGTACATGGGCTCACATCGGCCAGGAACTGAGGAAGGTTTTTCGACTTTGAAGTCAGAAGTCAGTTCGCATGGCCTAGGAATGCACTCTTCAATACGAGTCTCCACCGGCGTTTTATTGTCGGTCGACCGCGATGAGGAGGCTTTTTCTTTTTGAGGGACAGCCTTTGATGTTTTAGCCATCACTATATGAAGTTCAAGAAAGAAGAAGGAATTGATGTTATGGTAAACACTAAGACGAAGAAGATGAATTTGAATAGAGTAGAGAAACTTGTAGAGATTTGGAAAAAGGTTTTGGAAGTAAAGTTTGAAAAGATTGTGAAATTGATCTATTTATAGAGCTCATTACGTCTGTTTGAGAGCATTAGTGGTCGACCGTCAGTTGTCGTTAATTAATGACCTTGGAAACTGAGCGGATGTGACCCTTCAATCACTTTTGTCGCAACGTCATAAGGATGATGTCATGATCGAGATGTCAGAGAATAAGGATGAAATCGTTTCTTATTGTTTTACTCTAAGAAACGCGGTTGACTATCTGTATACGGTTGCGGGCATGTCCGATTTCATAGGCACAAGGAGTTGCCTCGAGGGTAAGCTCGTAATGGACCAGGCTCGAGCTCGAAGACAGAGTATGGAGAGTGAAGGTCAAAGCGTTCGTTGAAGATCGAGGTCGATCATGACTGACTTCGAGTAAGGTATCATAACGGAATGACGAGATATCAGCAACCGACCAAAGATCTCGGCGAAAATCTCGGAACAGATCGAATCAACTGATTATTGACACCAATCATGGGATTTATTCTCGTTATTAGAATTGTACCTTATTTAGGATACCTCTACTATATAAATATGGATCCCATTCATTTGTATCATCATTATTCACAGATAAAAAATATATACACAACTCTATTTTTCTTACTGTTCATTACTTTTCTTCATTGTTCTTATTATCCAACCTCGAGACCATCTCGAATCGAGGTCGATTCACTGCTATAATTCTGGTTTGGTTCATTTTATTGTTCAATTTATTCATTTAGTTCATTATTTATCAATTGTTATTGCATTAGATAACGTATCCTTATAACCACAATATAAGTTTAATTGTTACTCAAATATATATATGTGTGTGTATGTGTGTGTGTGTGTGTGTGTGTTCAATTTCTGGATTTGGATGAAAATATATTTTAAGCATGATATTTTTGAATTATATCTGATCCTCTTGACAGCACATTGTTTTTGTTATATTCATGATATATTCTGATGATAGTCTATAATTGCATTTTAGTCGCTTATTACACTCTAATTTACTGCACTTTAATTGAGTTTGAGCTTTAATCGCTAGTGTTTTCCACTAACTGTGTGTTTTATGCCTTGTAGTGATTCCGAGCTATATAGATGTTACAAAATGAATTCAAGTAATTTGGAGCTTTGAAGTCTGAGTAAAAGCCCAAGGCATTAATCCGGGATCGTGTTTGGGGGTCAAATTTGATAGTTAAGAACAAACAAAAACTCGAGTAGGCATATTGCATATTTTCTGGTAAAATGGACATAACTTTTTTATCCAAACACCATTTGGTCTATATAATATATGGTTGGAAAGCTAACTCAAAGGGCTACAGCTTTCATGTTTAACTCTTTTCCAAATTCCAAAGGGAACAGGGTGAAAATTGCGGTCGAAACCGAGATCGCGGACCTGACGCGGACTGGGGCAGAATACTTGTCGATGTGCGCGACCACTAACGCGACCGGGTTAGTCCAGACCTGGAAAATCATTCTTTTTCGCGTAGGAGAAGGTATAATTGTTTGGGTCCGACCCTACTTGGTATATATACATGGAAAACGGTATTTTGGAGGGACTAGACATATTTTGGACACAAATTCGACCTAAGGAGGCAAGAGACATAATAGGAGCAAGGCGGGGGAATTCTTCTACGAGTTTTTCCTTCTTATTCCTATTTTTCATTGTTGGTTATGACTTTTAGTATTTTAATTTTACATACTTTTATGAATAGCTAATTTGTTATCTAGAGTTTTGGTGGAACACGTTGAGGATGAACTTATTGTTATATTAATATAGTTTGCTTGATTTTCATCTCTATTTGTTCAACTAAGTTCTTGTTATAGTTGATTGAAGGGCCCTCAATTAGATGTGCCTATTTAGTGTGTATCTGCTCGAGAGAGAGTACATGTTTAGGTAGTTGTTGAGCAACATCACTCCCAAAGTATAGGAGAGATCTATAACCGAGGGTTTAAAGGTTGGGTTAGAGATAACAATACATTGGGTGCAATCTAAAGTGAACTGTAATGAAAGTTAGCTAGTAGCTCGAGAGAGTGTGTCTAGTAAATTATCGTAAGTGCTCGGGAGAGATTTACGGTAGCCTGAGTGTTCATGATTGATAGAGAAAATTAGGCCAAACTATAGGAAATATACAAGAAGAGATTCCATCAACGGGGAAAACCATAACCTTAGATCTTTATCGCAATTGTTTACACCTCAGTATTAGTTATCTTTTAGTTTACTTAATTTCATTCAGTTGTAGTTAGTAAAAATACCGGAAATTAATATTCACAACCTTTGGGAAATTGATTACTGAGAATCGAGTGAGTCTAGCAACAATAATTGATAGGTTAATTCCCTGTGGGATTCGACTGTGGGCAAAATACTCAGATTATATTTGCAACGCCCGCTTAGTCTTTTTATAAGACATAGTTGAGCGTGATCAAATTTTGGCGTCGTTGCCGGGGAACTAACGGTGTGCTGTAGGTGTACATATTTCTAGGTTGCAAGTTTGAACTTTTATTTTTATTTTCTTGGATTTTTATTTTTTTTATTTTTTATTTTTATTTTTTGATCTGAGAGACATGGAATCTTGGAATTATTAGAATTTTGATGTTGGTAATTTTACTTTTGATCTTCGTTATGCATATTGTGGAGGAAACCACCCAAGGCAAAATTATCAAAATATTCCCGAGAGCGAGTTATGTGCACCAACTCAATCTTATGTGTGGAATGTGTGTGATATGTGTGGTGGTCAAAATGGTCACTTTCATGGTTGCGCTTATATTTCTTATCTTCCCCCAACCCCTTACTTTGATGGTTCTTCTTTTTCTTGTGAAGTTAATAGGAACAAAGAACCCGGGTATGAGGACCTGAAAGAGATCGAGGATATGCTAAAGTGCCTTATGAAACAATATGATGAGATACAATTGCGGGTACAAAGGCAAGAGGCAACTATTCACAACTTGGAGGCTCAAGCGAATAAAGTAATTGAACCTTGTAAAGCGCAACAAGTTGGTATTGTGGATAGTAGCCGATATGAGTATGAATTGGCTGCAGAAATTTCCATTATACTGGAGGATATTAAAAAAACGAGGAGGTGCTAGTGGAGAAGGCCAGAGTAGAACATCGACAATCAATCAAACTAGATTTTGAGGATGTCAATGTTGTAGAAGAGATACTAGAGTTAACCAAGGACATTGAAGATACGTATTTAGTTGACTCTAGTGCTATTAGTGTTGAGTATGTTGACAATCCTAAAGTTTATGTAGTTGAGCGCATTGGTACACACTCCAAGCATTTTTCCACATTGTGTTTGGATGATGATATGAAAGTAGAGTCATCCAAGACACTTGAGGAGTCAAGGAATAAGGAACAAGAAGCCTACACTATGAAATTCTTCTTGCCAGAAAGTCGGGAATACACATCTCATCTAAAGGCCAAGAAGTGCAGAATACTACATTATTTTATTGGGCCAGTCAGATTTGGTGCACCACCCCATGAGCATGATCATAGAGTAGAATCAAAACTTGGGGTCCAATTCATAAGTTCAAAGTGGAGGCAGAAAGTGATTCACGTCGTGTCGCGACGTTAAATATAGCGCTTGTTGGGAGGCAACCCAACTTTACTTTTTTTTTATTTATTTATTTATTTATTTATTTATTTATTATTATTATATTATTCTTGTAGTGTCGATTTTTGATTTTTTTAGGAGCATGGAATGATCACTACAAAAAAATAGCATTTAGCGACGGATTTTAGCGACAAACTTAGTTCCATCGCTGATTAGCGACGGATTGGCTACGGAATAACAGTTTCGTTGCAAAAAAAGCCAAAAAAATAGTTAGTATATGATATAGCGACGAAATCGAAAATTTGTCGCTAAATATTGGCGCCCTCAATTTAGCTACGGATTTAGCGACAAAATTTATTTACCTACAGCGACGGAATTTTAGCAACGAAATTTCCGTCGCTATGCTTAATATCTTTATCAAAAAAAATTAAGCTCCTTGCTACGGAAATTTCCGTCGATAATGTTATATCCAGTGAAAAATAATATCATTATTAGCGACGAAAATTTAGTCGTAGCTAAATTCGTCGTTGAATACCACTTAATTATTTACCCTAGGGCACAAAATTGGTAAAAGTTCGGTCTCTTCTTCTTCTAACAGGGTAGAACGCTTGGAGAAAATATAGGCGGCTGGGAGCAAAATCAATGAAAAACACACCTTGAGGGCAAGAACAAGAGTAAAAATTAGTAGCCAACGTGAATCTAAGGTGTGTAGATGGCTTTAGTTTGTTTCTTCTTCTGTTTCTTATGAATCAGTAGCGTGATGGTAGTGCTAATGACTACGAATACAATGTTCATTACGCTGAATGTGAGTGAACATTTTCAAATTAATGGTTTTCTTCTTACTTTATTTGCATCAATTTGGAGCAGCTAGGGCTTGGATCTTTTCTCTCCCTTAAATTATTTGAATACAATGTACAGGTGGTAACAAAACACCGAGTGTGAGTTAAAGTTTTAAATCCAATCTTAAGCTTTCCTTCTAATTATATTTCCGATGATTTGGAGCAGCTAGGGTTTGGATATCTTTTTCCTAGTTTTCTTATTTTAGTTGAATAATTGTCATTTATGGCTAACTGTAGTTCTTGCACTTCCTTTTTCTCCATATCAGCAAGCATGTTCTAGCAACTTTGTTGACAGTTAAAATAATGTGTCACTTTCTTTTAAGTTATTCAAACAAATTTTGCCTTGTAGAATCAGTTGATCATCTTTGGTAGATATTTACATTTATTTGGCTTCGAATTTCATCTTTGTTTGGTATATGAAAACTTTTCTTCTGCATATGAAATATTAGTATTTCACTGATCTCCCTGTAGCCTTGGGATGATTGAGAAGATGGTGGCATTCTTGTGTTTACTAAGCAGGAGTTTTTGATGTCTTTTTTATATATATTTGTTTGCCTAAAATAACTGGTTTTTATATATATATATATATATATATATATATCTGATTATCCTGTTTTGTTTCTATATTAAATAGGAATATGGATAATTTAGAGCGTGCTTGGATGTACGAAAGGTTGGATGGCCGAAGGGGGTATTAATTCTAATTTTGTAACTGGCGTGGAGTGGAGTCTCCACCGGGACTCACACAGGCGGCTCTATCTCCATTGGGGAGTATCGCAAGAGACTTGTAAGTATATCGCAACTTCGGAAGATTCATTTAATTGAACTCATATAGATATGTTTATCATACTGATTATTATTGTTTTTCTGGAACTCATATAGATATATCACGAATTACAAGCTGAGGGGATTTGATTGAGTTACAAACAATATAGTTATTATTGTTTTCTGGAATTCATTTGATTGAACTCATATAGATATGTTTAGCATACTGAAAAGCCATGTGTCTATACAAGTTATATGAAAAGCATGACTGCATAAAGGGAACAGCCTTAACTTGTCTTGTTCTGAGAATTCACAAAGACAAACAGCACAATCAAATGGTTCTTTTAAACCCATTATATCTTTGTAAAGAAACACAGGGAGTGCATAAATAAATGACTGATATCAAAAGAATAGCCTTTATTTGAAAACATGCTTGATGTCTAGTAAGCATCACATTAACCAAACGTTGGTTTGGTATTCAGCACTAGCCAGAAATGAGTATTATCTGCACGCTTATGGTAAAAAACTAATGGAAGTTCTAAGATTTTAAAGTTCTATAATGTGGATCAGTTGATTAGACAAATTAATTGGGCTGGAATAATGAATTGGTTGATTCAGTTTATACTAGACACTAAATTTTTGTTGTTTCGTTCTAGCTAGCTTCAGTTTATGTATTTTACTTCTTTTAAAACAGGTTTCTGGCTCTATATGTTTTTAGCTGTCGAGTTCCTTTTGCTCATTTTGTTCCATTTCCATTATGTTGTTCATTCAGCATGTATAATTGAAAGACATGGCTTTTACATGGAAGTACATTACTTTAGTTGTACATAAATGTGCTACATCGTGAGGGACATAAGGACGTACCAAATTGTGTTTTATATTTACTTAATCGTCGCCTTCTGTGGCAAAGGTAACCTCTGAACTTTGCTGTTGTGCTTTTTGGACGAAATGAGAGATTTTGAAGTGCATCCATTTTTAAAAAAAAATCTTTATATACCTTAGGGATTGATGGATTCAGTTTTAGGGAACAAATCGTTTTGTCTTTTACTTTCTGAACATGGAGAGTGTTATAAACATTAAAATCTGATTTCAGTCTCTGATGATGTACTGTCATGCGATACTGAACTTTAAATCTGTGTCTCGATGGCCTTGTTGTTCATTTTGAATCTCTTGTTTCCTAAGCATCTATCAATGCACATTTGTAGTTGTAGTGTTCTGTGTCTCTCTTTCATCTTTTTTTTTGTGCCTTTGTGATATTTATATAGAGTTCCATCAGTGTTACCTTGTGGTATTTTTTTATGCTTTTAGTTATAGATGTGACAAAACTTCTGGTTCTATAGTAATATTTTGATGCTTTAAAAAATAATTTTTTTTGTTAGGCTGTTGAAAAGGGTCGAGACCCAACATCAAGTGAGTTATATTTGTACGTCCATACACATGGGCATGATGGAAAATCTTTTCTTGATGAGAAAGCTCGAATCGTGCATGTAAGTCCAATATTGTATAATCTTATTTACTACAATGTAAAAAGAGTATGAAAAGTATCCTCTCTGTTGGTTAATTAAATGCTCAACATTCTTGACAGGAAAGGTATCAGGAAATATTACAGGAACAAACACAAACTCAATCTGATATTGATCAATGGAAAGCGTATTACGAAGCCGCGGTAGGGGAAAAGAAGAGAAGAGTATATGGTCTTGGATCTCAAGCAAAATACTACTATGGACCGAATCTTCATGGCTCTTCTGGATCAGATGCTTCATCATCAATACCACCTTCGAGTGCTCAATCAGCATCGAGCCTGGATGAGTTAGTGACGCGTTTGATTCCTGCACTAACAGAGCACATAGTTCATATGCTAACTAATCATATGCTTCCAGTATTGACTGAGCGGGTGCGTGAAATGATTTCATCACCCTCACTGACTTCTACTGACCACCAATCAGATGTGGTACCAACAGTTCATGCTCCTACTACTACTGTTACTGTTCATGGGGTTCGTCCATCGGTTTCAGATGATGACCTTAACCCCTAAGCCTCATATTTGGAAGCTTTTTGTTTTGAACTTTATTGTTGATGTTATGGATAATTCGCACCTTTTTGGTTTGAACTTTATTATTGGTGTTAGGGATAATTCGAACTTAATTGTATTAGTTATATGCATTTTGATATCATTTTGATAATTCGAACAGCGGGCATTTTGATATGCATTTTGATATCATTTTGATAATTTGTATGAATTTTAGTTATTATTAAGGATATCTAATAAATATTGTGACGGCTATTTTTGTAACAAAAATAAATATATGAAATAAGATTGCGACAGATTGCAACAGACGATTTTGGTCGCCCAATGCAAAGCTGAAATGAGTCTCAAAATATTGGCGACGGATTAGCGACCGACTTTCTGTCGCAAATGTATGCCAGCGACGAAATGCATTGTGAATTTAGCGACACAATTTTCTAATATAGCGACGGAAATGTTGTCGCTAATTTTAGCAACGGACAATGTTCGTCGCTGGAACGTCGCTAATTTAGCGACGGATTCCATTTTTCCGTCGCAAAGAGCTTAGCAACGAGCAAATCAGCAACACCTGGTAATTCGTCGCTAATCCGTCGCTAATTATGCTTAGTGACGGAAAAGGCTCTTTAGCGACGGATTTGGGTCATCGCTAAATGTTGTTTTTTTTGTAGTGGATGCAACAGCAAATCATTGGTTGGAACTAAGTGTGAGTTACCCACACGAAGGACCGGGTTGGGAGAATTCTGAGTACCCCATGAGCTTCTAGTGCTTCGATTCTTGGCCTACCAGAGAGTTTCTTGTACCCTCTTATTAGTTATGGTATGCATTGGGGACAATGCACAATTTTAAGTGTGGGGTGAGGAGATTGTGTGAGTGACTTTCCATGCTAATTTAGTTGTGTTACTTTAATTGAATTTATTTTTTTTTACAAAAATAAAAAAGATTGGACTTTTCCTGACGATGGATCTATTAGACAATTTTCTTGAGGGATTTAAGTCTTAAAAAAAAGATTTTCTTTTGTTAGGTAGTGTAGCAATTCCCTGGTTTTTCTTTGTGCCGCGGTTCTTTTCCAAGGGTTTTTTTTGAACCGGGTGTAGTTTGTTTTTTTTTTTTAGGAAGAGGAGCCATTGTGTTGTGTTTTGAATTGAAGCAATATCTGTTGACTTTGTTATACCTTGAGAATAGTGAGTACTTTGATTGTGACGCTTAGGCTCATTTTTTGACTCTTGTATAAGTATCTTAAATTGTATAAACTTAACTTTGCTTAACTGCGACTGGAGTGTCTTGATGAATCCAATCCCGAGTGAGTTATGTGTCATGTTAGTGTGAAGTTTGTATGTATTCAGTGCATTGCATTTGATGTCTAGAACTTGCCCCGTGTGTTTGCAAAGAGAAATAGTAGTTTGTCAGTCTTGAAAGTGATATAGGCGTTTCTTTGTTGAGCCAGATATGTATAGTTCACCCGCCTAATTGTTATGTGTCGTAGTTAACCCCTTTGAGCTTGTAATCTTGTTTCTTTGGCAACCACACTACAAGCATTACCCATTTGTTTGAATTAACTATCTATTTGAACCTTTTAACCTCTCATGAGAACTTGAATTGTTATGAACCGTCTAAAAGTTAAAGTGTGGGGTGGTTGTTTTGGCTTTTGAGTGGAACTAATGAAATAAGGAGAAAGGTGCACTATTTTTGTGGTGACCCAAAGGGTCATTTTAAGAATTTAGACTCAATTCTAGACTTATTAGCCATAAAAAGACTAATTTTAAATACTTCAATTTGCGTGCGCAGTCCGGACGTGAAACCGGAAAGCTTTTATGTTAAAATATGAGAAATAGTAATTTCTAGAGTTAAATTTTGATTATAGTTGACTTTGGTCAACATTTTGAGTAAACGGAGCCGGATCTGTATTTCGATGATCCCGGGAGGTCCTCAGTAAAATATGGGACTCGGGCGTATTCCCGAAAATAAATTCCGAGGTGCCAAGACTTAGAAATCAATTTTTGAAAGAAATTGTTTTGTTGAAATATCTATGAAATAAAGAAAAGAATTAATGTTTGAAATTATTGGTATCGGGTCCGTATTTTGGTTCCGGAGCCTAGTACAGATTTTTTTATGATATTTAGGCCTTGCCTGTGAAATTTGGTGAAAAAAGGAGTTCGTTTGACGTGATTCGGACATCCGGTTGAAAGGTTATGAACGATACGTGTTCTTGAGGAAAATAATGAGTTTTGAGGTTTAATTCATAGTTTTACATGTTATCTTCATGATTTGATCGCACGAGCAAGTCCGTATGAGGGATCGGGGGAGTTTCAAATAGGTTTGGGTTGTGTTGCGCTCGCTCTTTCTTATGCTTCGACGTCATTTCTTCAAGCATAAATGATATCATATTGAACAAATGCGCCCCGAGTTCTGTTTTGAATAAAGTATTAGATCTGTATCGTAATTACGGACCCGTAGCAAAAAGAATCATCGAATTTGGACATCGTATGAGGATTTTATGGACATTTTACTAAGGTTGTCAGATTTTTCAGGTTAATTACGAAATTACCACTGACGGCGTGTTAAAAATCTACACTATTTGCAAATATTAAAACCTACATATCTCCTTCCTTATAATGTCAAATTGAGTGATTCAAAATCCTAACTTGATTAGAATATCACAAGAAATCCATTTGAGACATAAAAATTGAGTTTCGGGATCGTTTGACACGAGAAACGAGGCAGAATAGCTGGTAGAAAAATATATAAAACAGACAGACTTCTTCTTTTTCAAATTTTCGAACCCCACAGCCCTACGAACGAATTTATTCACCAAATATCATCCCCAAGTCATAGGTAATCAATTCTAAACTTTACTCTTTCAATTATTCATTGTTTTTCATCACTTTTAAATAAAAAAAACTAAGAATTTTCATGGTAAAAATTGAGGGTTTGGGTAGAATTAGAGAATTTTTTTAAAATCGAATCTTTACCTCGAATTGAGGTCGGATTTCGAAACTAATTATATATTTGGGTTCGTGGGTGAATGGGTAAACGTAATTTGGTCCGAACTCCGAGTTTAGACTACGCGGGCCAGGGATCAGATTTTTACTTTTTTTGAGAAAACTTAGAAAAAATTATAATTTTCAGTAAAGTTAGTTCTTTTAGCATTAAATAATGATATTAAGTTAATTATGGTTAGATTCGAGTGTATTGGAGGTGAATTCAAAGGGAAAAGCTATAATTGAGCAGTGAGTGGCCTGCGAATTTGAGGTAAGTGTTTGGTCTAACTTTCACTTGAGGGAATAGGAGTCCCCACTTATTTGCTATGTGAAATACATGGACGTGGTATATAGGTGAGGTGACGAGTATCTATGCACCACCCAATTTGTCTGTTAAGCATGATCCCTTTTCCTTTCCAACTTAATTGATTCTTGTCTTAATTGTTCTATGTCCATTATTATTTCTATGACTACTTGGCCTTGTTATTTGGTTGTTAAATATTGTTGTGGTTATTCTGGAAAGAGTATTGGTTGTTTTAGCTGGTTCCCTTGTGGTACAAAACGGTTGAGCGGTTTGGCATTATTCTTTTCGAGATATATATACATTTATGTTTCCTGTTGGTTTCATGGTTGAGAGGATATTGATGATGTTTATGAGAAAAATACAGTTTCTTATTTATAATTGTTGAGACAAAAATATTGCGAAAGGCTTGGCCTAAATTGTGAAATTTATGAATAAATTGATATGAGATGTCTGGTGGGAGCGGGTTGCACGCCGCAACAAGGAGTGATAAGGGTGGACAGGTGGGATCGGGTTGCACGCCACAACAGGAGTAATAAGGGTGATATATTTATGGAGGAGCAATAAGGGTGGACAAGTGGGAGCGGGTTGCACGCCGCAACAAGGAGCAATAAGGGAGGACATTTATATTTTTACTGAATTTCAAAGAAAATAAAGATTTGAAAAGCTTAAATGTTTATTTTACTATCCTTCATATTTTTGGCACTACTTTTATTTAAAGTTAAAGTTTGAAAACTTGGAAATCATTTGAGAATTGGTTATATCTGAGACCTGAAAATGGCAGCTGAGTTATTTTATTGATTGTTGCAGTATTTATTTATTTGTTTAGATTTTTCCTTCTTGCTTCGTATATTATTGTCACAGGTTATATTGCTAAAGCCTTGTCATAGCTTCATCACTACTTCGTCGAGGTTAGGCTCGGCACTTACTCAGTACATGGGGTCGGTTGTACTGGTACTACACTCTGCACTCTTTTGTGCAGATCCAGGTACTAGCCAGCAGTAGAGATTTTTAGAGCAACCATCCATTCATTCGGAGACACGAGGTATATCTGCCGGCGTTCGCAGATCCTGAGAGTCTTCTCCTATTTTCATAAACGTTGTTTTATTATATTCAGAACAGTTACATTATTTCTTTCAGTCCAGTATTTGTAGTATTCTTTAGTAGTTCGTGAATTGTGACACCAGACTCTGGGGTAGTTCTAGATTTATTTATATAATTAGCTCGTGGTTCGTTTTAGTTTATTGTTTATTTATTTTATATTTGAAATTATTTATTGAAAGCCATTAGATCAAGTTTAATTTAAGATGGTTCTATCCTGTTTAAATGATTAATTAGCAGAAATAGTTGAGCGAACTCTAACATTGGCTTGCCTAGCAAGTGTGGTGTTAAGCGCCATCACGATCCTTAAGGTTGGGAATTTGGGTCGTGACAGTTTTGAAAAAGTAAGAGTCACTTGAATTAAAAAAAAGGAAAAAATAGTTGTGTTGTTGTGGAAAAAAAAAATTCCTTGATAAGTAGTGACTCTTGATATAATCGTGCTTAAAGAAGTGTGGGGTAAAACACATTGATGTGAAGGCGGAGTTTGGTTTGACATAAATATGGGGTTTGAATGTTAAAGTATATGTATTAAAGTGCTTAGGGAGGTGTAGTCACTCTTATATCTAAATATATACTACCCGTCCCGTAGCCTACATTACAACCAAATAAAGTCCTACTTGGTCCTAGACTGAATGAGCTCGATTAGTAGAGTAATACACTACGGGCAAGCCTATGGTGCATCTTTTGTGGCATATGAATGTTATTTCTGAGAGTGAGTGAATTCTTTCTATCTTGAGTTCCTAAGTGTTCTTAAATTTTATTTTGTGGAACTACTCTCTTTTGTTGTGTGAGAGCACTTGATTCATGAAGGAAAGGTAATGTCAGTGACCTCTATGTTAGAGTAAGTGGGTGAGTTGTGAATAATGTGTGGTACTCGTGAGCCAAATCTTGAGGTGAAGATGTTACGCTTTTGTGCTTAGTCTATTTTAAATATTCTTGGTGTGATGAGTTAGGAAAATTGCTTAAAAAGGTCGTGTCTATATAAAGTGTAGTTGATTGCTCTAGGACGAGCAACGATTTAAGTGTGAGGTGTTGATGATAGGCTATAATTGCGTATTTTAGTCGCTTATTACACTCTAATTGCGTATTTTAGCTTTTAATCGCTAGTGTTTTGCACTAACTGTGTGTTTTATGCCTTGTATGAGTGATTCCGAGCTATATAGATGTTATAAAATGAATTCAAGTAATTTGGAGCTTTGAAGTCTGAGTAAAAGCGCAAGGAATTAAGCTGGGATCGTGTTTGGGGATCAAATTTAATAGTTAATAACAAACGAATACTCGAATAGGCATTTTAGAAAACTACTATTTATTGTTAACTATAATCATTCGGCTGAATTTTTTTTCCTTAGATATACTGGAGGTCCAGGCGTAAAGTTTCCTCTCGTGAGATGAGTTACTACCACTTGATCACACATTGTGCCCAAATATTTGACTGTATTTTCCAACTGAAATAGAATATTAGCAGCGAAATTTCTTTGAAACAATTGATGAATTTAGATGATCTTTTTAAGAGATCCTAGCAACCATTAATCGAACTTATCCAAATTTTAACAGTACGATAATTGGCCGTCCACGGCCGTTAAAATTAAGGTCTCAAGAAACTGCAGCTTCAAATAATTCAGATAAGAAGGAATCTTCCAAAGACTAAGGAGTGAGTTGGGTCCTCATTTGGCAAGCTAAGGACAGGCTTTTATAGCCTAAAGAAAATGGGAGCCACTTCACTGCAAAGCCAAGTACATATAATATATTTAAAAAATAATTGAGTACAAGAAGGAAAGCATAAATTAAACTCAGCCATTAAGATAAATCACAGCTATTTAGGATCAACTCCAAAATAGAGATAAGTGATGACAAGAAGACACTCTAATTTTCGTTGATGATTCAACTGGTGTTTTCGCCAAAAATAGGCAATCTGGTGCGCAAAGAATTTCGCGGTCACGCAAGATTCAAAGAAGGGTACCCAAGGTTTGTGATGTAGATAGTCTGTCCTAATACAAGTATTAGTGGCGACTTTCACGATCCAAAACCATGCATGACCTTTTAGGTCACAACTTTATCGTTGCTCCAAAATATTTCTTTTGTATTCAGTGTATATTAATAAAATAGATGTTGAAGGGGAACCTTGGCGTAACCGGTAAAGTAGTTGTCATGTAACCAAAAGGTCATAGGGTCGAGCCGTAGAAACAACCTCTTGCAGAAATATAAGGCAGGACTGCGTACAATAGATCTTTGTGGGAGGGTAATTCACTTGGGAAAAAAATCACTTTCTTTTTTTGAAATTTTACAATTCTTATGTCCAACGCCCGTTTATAAGGTTAGAATTGTCCAAAATTATATAAAGAAACAATAATTTACTCTTTGAATTAATATGTGATGTTAATATTATCCGTGAATATAACTTAAATTCTATTTATATATTACTGTAGGTTTAGGTAGACAACATAAGCAGCCAGCAAATACCTTATTTTAATTAGGTCATAGTAGCCTTTGAATACCCTACTCAAAAAGGCATGCTTTTGATCGTTTTTCTTTTTCTATCTTTTTTTTGGTAGGATGGATAGCAAGATGAGGTCATATTTTTCAATAATAAAGGCCACGTATGTACCTACCTCAAACAATATCTAGTGATATAAATTAACTAAATTAAACTTTTTAAATTTATTTGCTATATGTTTATCCCAATTCTTAATTTCATATCATGTTTGCTGACTACGTACATGTTTGTCTTATGTAACAAATTATATGCAAGTTTTAGTAGTTGTCTTTTATTTGTATACTAGCAAAATTTTGGAGCATTTGTATCTATACTCAATTTCTGAGTCACCTTTTAACTTATACCTGCTTTGCATAAAAGATTGCAACTGTACTCATTTTTTGCGTAACTTCAAATATACGGGCTTGAAGTATAAAAAATTTATGTCTGAAATTTGAACTTTAGAATGTTTTGCCTGAAGTGTAGCAAAACTTCAAATATTTTTGTCTGAAGTTTGGCCTGACTTGCAAATGCAATCACGCAAACTTCAGTTCATAGTGTAATGGCATGGGTCTATTGTACGCAGTCCTACCTTATATTTCTGCAAGAGCTAGTTTCTACGGCTCGACCCTATGACCTTTTGGTTACATGACAACTACTTTACCGGTTATGCTAAAGTTCCCTTTCAACATCTATTTTATTAATATACACTGAATACAAAAAAAATATCTTGGAGCAACGATAAAGTTGTGACCTAAAAGGTCATGCATGGTTTTGGATCGTGAAAGCCGCAATTAATACTTGTATTAGGACATACTATCTACTTCATAAACCTTGGGGTGCGGCCCTTCTTTGAATCCTGCGTAACGCGAAATTCTTTGCGCACCATATTGCCTATTTTTGGCAAAAACACCATTCCAGGAGCTGAAGGTTGTTTTGTAATTGCCGAACTTCAGTATTCTAGGAGCTTAAGTTTGTTTTGTAATTGCTGAACTTCAGCATTCTAAGGCTGAAGTTTGTTTTGTATTTGTTGAACTTCAGCATTTTAGGAGCTGCAGTTTTTGTTTATATTTGCTGAACTTCAGCACTCTTAGAGCTGAAGTTTTTGTTTATATTTGCTGAACTTCAGCATTCAACAAAAGAATGTATTGTACATAAACGAATAGTACTAAACAACAATGAATTTAATAGATCATAATTAACATCGATTGATGCTGTTCATTTCAAAGATTAAAGAATGAAAAATATTTCCGACATGAAAATAAATTACTACATATAAATTAGAACCAAAAACCAATGTACCTATAAAGCTAAAATATCTAAGAGGTTAAATTATTGAATAAGACCAAATTGAACATAATGGAACAAGCAGATATATATGAATCATCAGGCTAGAACGTGTAACAATATCTCAAGCTTCAGCATTCAGAAAACGAAGGAGGAGAAGGAGGAGGAGAAAGAGGCATGAAGTTGTTTAAAAAGAGGGTACAAGTTTAAAAGAATTTAAAAAGTGGGTATAGGTTAAATGGGAGCGACCAAATTTTTCATATGGTACCCAATTTTGTTTCATTCGTTGAATTTATATCCATTTTTTACAAAAAGTTCAACTAATACCCAATTTTTAGATAACTTCATATACATACACTTTTCTCTTTTTCTTTAACTTTGTTTTCTTCTTCTTTTTAGCAGCAAAATATATTTGATGATCGAGATTGTTATTATGATATTTGAAAGTTATGTTTCAAATTTGAGCTTATTGAAAGTAGATTTGGGCATTGAATCGTGTATTGAGTTGTTGAAAATTAAAAAATAAGTTTATGTTTCAGAATTTAATATTCGAAATCTGAAGTTGCATTGAAAAGAGTGAACTACTTAAAATTCGAATTTTTGAAGTTGCATTCAATAAAGTGAACTACATAAGATTTGAATTTCTGAAGCTACATTTGAAAGATAAAAGAACTTCAGATTTGATTTCTGAAGTAGCATTAAAGAGATTGAACTACCTCAAATCCGAGCGAATAACTGACTCAAACTTCAAATAATATTTATTCATATTTTCAAATATTACATATGTGAAATTCTCATTAATTAGTGATTATTCTCTATACGTAACTTTACAATGATAGCTCTCCATAATATAATCAAACCTTATCATAAACTCACAAATTTTGCTAATATTTATTTTGTGTTTTTGTTTCATTTTATTTAATTTAAATACATATTGAAGGTAAAACAATGTTGGCCTAATACATGCTCTGTCCCTTTAACTTGTATGCAAATTTCTTTGACACACTGCAATTTTACGTGTAATATTCTCACCAATTCCCTTTCAATCAAAGTAATTTATTCATAAGGTATTTTTATCAAAAAAAAGAGTAGTTTTTTATTTTTATTTTTATTTTTTATTTTTTAATGGATAAACTTCTCAATTATTGAAAAATTACTTTCCATAAAATAAATTGGTATAGGTTTATATTATGCTAAATAATTAAAACTAAGTTTAATATAAATATATACATAATTACATGTCCCCTCCTGCTGTTAATACACTGACTCGGCAGAAGAGGCACGGTCTGCTACTCTTAGAGCTATATTTTCACCTATATACTCGCCCTTTAAATTGCCCGAGAAGTTGTAATGACCCAAAAGGTCATCCCGCGTAATCTTAGCTAAATTTGTGTTCCGAAATCATAAAAGCCTCCTTTTATCTCACCTCGATGTGCATGCGCAGCCCGGGCGCGTAGCCGGAAAGCCGTTATGTGGGAAAATTGATAAAATGATGATTTTATAATAATTATTTGAATAAAGTTGACTTTGGTCAACATTTTTTGTAAACGAACCCGTACCCGTGATTTGACGATCCCGGAGGGTCCGTAGGAAAATATGGAACTTGGGCGTATGCCCGGAATCGAATTCCGAGGTCCCAAGTCCGAGAAATGAATTTTTAAATAAAATTATTTTCTAAAAAATATAAAGGCTTTTGAAAATGAAATTTGATGTGAAACCTATGTTATCGGGCCCGTATAATAGTTTCGGAGCCCGGAACAGATTCAATATGTTTTATATGAGGTATATGTGAAATTTGGTAAGAAACAGACTTAGTATGACGTGATACGGACTAAAAATGGAAAATTTGAAGTTTAAGAAGTTTTGAGAATTTTTATAGATTTAGAGGTTTAATTCGATGTTTATGATATTATTTTGGTGTTTTGATTACTCGAATAAGTCCGTAGGATATTTTGAGGTGGTGTATATATTTTGTTTTGAGCCCCAAGGGCTCGGGTGAGTTTCAGGTAGGTGTCAGAGTGCAAAGACCTTAGAAATCCGGTGTAATTGTTGTCATCTGGTGTCCAGGGATTAACCCTATGCGAACGCACTCAAGGGAGTGTGAACGCACTGGGTTATAGAGGTCTGGGGGGAGGGGGGTCTGGGTAGAAAATACTCTGTGCGAACGCACCATGTCAAGTGCGAACGCGGAGGGCTATGTAGGACCTACTGTGTGAACGCAAGGGTTGGGGTGAGAACGCACAGGGGTAGAGGAGACCTGGGGGATGAGGGTAATTAACCCTGTGCGAACACAGCCCCACAACCGCGAACGCACAAGCCCGTGAACTTAAACCTCCGCGAACGTGGAGAGTATTTTTGCCCAGTCATTATTAAAGGTTCACAACCCTCCTTTTTCCCCACACCCCATAGGCGATTTTCAAGAGCTCTTCCACCATAGCTTCATAGGTAAGTAATCTTAACTTCATTTTCTTCCATTTTCATCAACAATTATTGGATTCTAGGCCTAAAATTATGGAATTAAAGGATAGAAATTGAGATTTTGGGTAGAGTTAGGGCTTTTTGAATATTTGGGAATTTGACCTCGTTTTGGGGTCGTATTTCAAAACAAATAATATAGTCGGGCTCGTGGGGGAATGGTTGATCGGGTTTTGGTATGAACCTCGTGTTTCGACCAAGTGGACCTGGGGTCGGTTTTAGGAATTTTGGGAAGAATATTGGGAATTCAATAATTAAGCTTTGGAATTGAACTATTTAGCAATTATTGATGTTATTGAGTCAATTATGTCTAGATACGGTTGTTTCGGAGTCGGGTTCGAAAGGAAAATCGGTGCTAGAGGCTTGATTTGGATTCGTGGAGTTGTGGTAAGTGTTTGGCCTAACTTTAGCTTGAGGGAATAGGTGTTGAGTCGTATGTGCTACTTGTTTATACCATGTTCAATGTATAGGTGAGGTGAAGAGTACCTGTATATTGTTTGTCAAGCATGCTCGTGAGTCGGTTTTGATGTATTATGTGTTTTTCTTCGATATTCATTGTGTTATGCAGTAGATTTCGTTTTGGAGGTTGTTCAATTGTTGAAAATACTTGATAGAGGACATGTGACAAATTGTTTCGGTTGAGGATTGTTTTTATTGAGTTTTATACTTGAATGAGATTGGTTATAGTTGAGTCCCTTGCCGGGACGGTATTATTTCGGTTGTTGTTCCCTTGCCGGGTTGTTATGAATTATGTTCCCTGCCGTTGATTTCCTTGCCAAGCTGTTGTTTTGTTGTTGTTTGGGTGAGGAAGAGTGTAAAGCATGAAGGGTGATGCCGTGTATTCATTTCATTCATTGCATTGTGAGGATGAGAGTAAAAGCACGACGGGTGATGTCGTGTCATGATTTTACATTTAAAAGCACGAAGGATCATACCGTGCCCTTTTATTTATTTATTGCATTGTGAGGATGAGAGTAAAAGCACGAAGGGTGATGCCATGCACTTGTTTTGGTGAGAATGAGATTAAAGCACGAAGGGTGATGTCGTGTACACATCTGCTTTGTGTTGTTACTTCTTGTTGACATTTACCCTTCTAAACTATTGCTTTGTTCAGTTATTCATCATTGATTCTCTTGTTTCCCCCAGTATGTTCCCATGTTCTGTTGTACTTAATTGTTTATTTCCTGTCACTTCCCTGTTATATATTATTGAACTGTACAGGTATTTTGTTGTTGTCGTGTCTAGCCTCGTCACTACTTCGCCGAGGTTAGGCTCGGCACTTACTCAGTACATGGGGTCGATTGTACTGATGATGCACCTGCACTTCTTTATGTTGTGCAGATTACGAAGCTGGAAACAGTGGGCATTGATAGAGGGAGTATCCTTCAGTCCACACAGGCGACACCGAGGTAGTCCCGCAGACGTTCGTGGGCCTTGGCGTTACCTCCTTTATCTCTCTTTTCCTGTCTTTACATGTATTTCCGAGACAGTAGTTCCATGTTTATTCAGACTCATGTTTGTAGTAAATCTTAGACAGTCCGTGAAAGTTGTGACACCAGATATTGGGAAACTAAAATGGGCGTTTGTGTAATACTGTTCAATCAAAATGCTATAATTTCAGTTCTCCCGCACGTTGTTTCTAAGTGTTCTTGAATATCACTGTTAACTGCTAAGTAATAAAGGGATAGACTACAAATACTGTAAACGTTGGCTTGTCTAGCGGGTTCAACGTTAGACGCCATCACAACCTCGACAGTGGGACTTCGGGTCGTGACAAGTTGGTATCAGAGCACTAGGTTGCTTAGGTCTCACAATTCACGGACAAACTTGGTAGAGTCTGAGGGATCGGTACGGAGGCTGCAAAATTAGGAATAACTTCACATTTCTTCTTCTCTGTCGTGCGATTTGAATTCTAAATGCTAATTGAGTTTCTATTATATTCTCTCGCAGATGGCGAGAACGCGTGCTTCCTCATCTACCAATCAGCAGCCCGATCCTCCTGTTGCAGCTCCTACAAAGGGCCGAGGACGAGACCGAGGCCGTGCTAGAGGTCGAGGCAGGGGCAGGGCTCATCCCAGAGCAACAGCCCCAGTAGAGGACCCACAGGTAGACTTTTCCGGTGAGGTTCCTGCTTAGACGGTTCCAGTTGGACCAGCTCAGGTCCCAGAGGGGTTCATTGTCACCCCGGTTCTTCAGGACGCTCTGGTCCGCTTAATAGGCCTCATGGAGAGCGTAGCTCAAGCCGGTCTACTTCCTACTGCACCAGCCGTCTCTCAGGCTGGGGGAGGGGCCCAGACTCCTGCTACTCGCACACCAGAGCAGTTAGCCACTCAGTTCCAGACTCCAGCAACTCAGACAGCTGGAGCAGCTCAGCAGGGTATTGTGGCATAGGTCGTTGAGGGGCAGCTATGTCTGCCGATGCTTTGTGGAGATTGGATCGCTTCACCAAGTTATTCCCTACTACCTTTACTGGTGCACCATCAGAGGATCCCCAGTATTACTTGGACAGTTGCTATGTAGTTATTCGGAACATGGGCATCGTAGAGTCCAATGGAATTGATTTTGCCACATTCCGTCTTTCTGGTACCGCCAAGACTTGGTGGATAGACAATTGCTTGACCAGACCAGCTGGGTCTTTGCCTTTGACTTGGGCTCAGTTCTCCGAGTTGTTCTTGGGGAAGTTTTTTCCAGTTACTTAGAGGGAGGATCTTCGGAGGCAGTTTGAGCGTCTCCAGCAGGGATCTATGACTGTTACACAGTATGAGACCAGGTTTATCACTTTGACCCGACATGCTATCATGATACTCCCCACAGAACGATAGAGAGTGAGGAGTTTTATTGAGGGGATGGCTCAGCCTATTAGACTCCAGATGGCCAGAGAGTCAGGTACTGATATTTCATTCCAGAAGGCGGCCAATGTGGACAGGCGTATTGAGATGGTTTTGTCACAGGGAAGTGGTCAGGGGTATGACAAAAGACCTCGTCATTTTGGTCGATTCAGTGGTGCCTCATCTGGAGGCAGAGATTCCTTCGGCATAGGTCATCCTCCTAGACCATACCAGTCGTCACTTCAGGTATCCCGTAGTGCTCCACCAGCTCCTATTAGTGCACCACCAGCTCCTATCAGTGCACCGCCGCTTCATAGATTTCAGGGTGGTTATTCTGGTCGGCAGGGATAGTTCCAGGGCCAGCAATCTCAGCAGCAGAGGTCTTGTTACTCTTGTGGTATTCCAGGGCACATTGCTAGGTATTGCCTCCGAGCTTCTAGTAGTTCTCAGCATCCGGGTTCCCGTGCTATGATTCCCGCACCAGGTGCACCCCTACCCCCTCAGCCAACTAGGGTTGGAAGTCGAGGTGACATAGGTGGAGGTCATACATTTAGAGGTGGAGGACCGACTATTAGAGGTAGATGTCAGCCCGTGGTAGGTCGACTTAGAGATGTTCAGGTTGGAGGGGCCCCGCCCCGATGCTATGTTATTCCTTCCAGACCTGAGGTTGAGGCCTCTGATGCAGTTATTACAGGTATGGTTTCATTTTGCAGCAGAGATGCTGCGGTTTTATTTGATCCGGTGTCTACATTCTCCTATGTGTCTTCATATTTTGCTCTTTATCTGATTATGCCCCGTGATTCCCTGAGTACTCTAGTATATGTATCTACACCAGTGGATGATTCTATTGTGGTAGATCGAGTCTACTGTTCATGCTTAGTGGTTATTGGTGGTCTGGAGACTTGGGTAGATCTCATGCTTCTTGATATGGTTGACTTTGATGTTATATTGGGAATGGATTGGTTATCTCCCTATCATGCTATTTTGTACTATCATGCCAAGACTATGACCTTAGCCTTACCGGGAGTACCTTGTTTGGAGTGGAGAGGGACTCCTAGTCATTCTTCTGGTAGAGTCATTTCTTATATGAAGGCTCGGCGCATGGTCGAGAAGGGTTGCTTGGTCTATTTGGCCTATGTTCGTGATTCTACTGTCGAGGTTCCTTCTATGGAGTCTGTGCCCGTGGTTCGTGAGTTTCCAGAGGTATTCCTTGCTGACCAGTTGGGTATGCCACCCGACAGGGATATTGATTTTTGTATTGAGGTAGCTCTGGGCACTCAGCCCATTTCTACTCCGCCGTATCATATGGACCCGCCAGAGCTGAAGGAATTGAAGGATCAACTGCAGGATTTGTTGGATAAAGGCTTCATTAGGCCTAGTGTTTCTCCTTGGGGTGCGCCGGTGTTGTTTGTTAAGAAGAAAGATGGCTCAATGAGGATGTGTATTGACTACCGGCAGTTGAACAAGGTTACTATTAAGAATAAGTATCATTTGCTAAGGATTGACGATCTATTTGACCAGCTTCAAGGTGCTACAGTTTTTTTTAAGATAGACTTGAGATCTGGTTACCATCAGCTGAGGATTAGGGCACCTGATGTCCCTAAGACAGTCTTTCGCACTCGGTATGGGCATTATGAGTTCTTGGTAATGTCATTTGGGTTGACAAATGCCCTTGCTGCTTTTATGGAGTTGATGAACCGAGTGTTCAGACCCTATTTGGACTCGTTCGTGATTGTTTTCATTGATGATATTTCGATTTACTCCCGCAATCGAGAGGAGCATGAGCAGCACCTTCGAGTCGTCCTCCAGACTCTAAGGGATAGTCAGTTGTATGCCAAATTTTCTAAGTGTGAGTTATGGTTGAATTCGGTTGTAATTTTGGGCCATGTTGTGTCAGTAGAGGGTATTCAGGTGGATCCCAAGAAGATTTCAGCAGTCAGAGATTGGCCTAGACCCACCTCAGCTAGAGAGATTCGGAGTTTCTTGGGCTTAGCAGGTTATTATCGTCGGTTTGTGGAGGGCTTTTCATCTATTGCAGCCTCGATGACCAGGTTGACCCAGAAGGGTGCCCCATTCAGGTGGTCAGATGAGTGTGAGGCGAGCTTTCAGAAGCTCAAGACAGCTTTGACCACGGCACCGGTGTTAGTTTTGCCCACATGTTCAGGGCCATATACCGTGTATTGTGATGCTTCACGGGTTAGACTTGGTGCAGTGTTGTTGCAGGATGGCAAGGTTATAGCTTATGCTTCACGATAGTTGAAGGTTCATGAGAAGAACTATCCAGTTCATGATTTATAGTTGGCAACCATTGTTCATGCATTGAAGATTTGGAGGCATTACCTGTATGGTGTGCCATGTGAGGTGTTCATAGATCATAAGAGTTTGCAGTATTTGTTCAAGCAGAAAGAGCTGAACATGAGGCAAAGAAGATGGTTGGAGTTGTTAAAGGACTATGACATTACCATCTTATATCATATGGGGAAGGCCAATGTGGTGGCCGATGCTTTGAGCCGGAAGTCAGCCAGTATGGGTAGTCTTACTTATATACCAGTCGGAGAGTGACCGCTTGCTCTAAATGTTCAGGCTTTGGCCAACCGGTTCATGAGATTGGAGGTTTCTGAGACTGGCAGTGTTTAGGCCCATACCGTGGCCCGTTCTTCATTGTATGATTGTATTCGGGACAGGCAGTATGATGATCGTCATTTATGTGTTCTCAGAGATATGGTCCGGCACGGAGGTGCCAAGCAGGTTACTGCTGGCGATGATGGAGTCTTGAGGATGCAGGGCCGCATTTGTGTGCCTGATGTTGATGGTATTCGTGAGTTGATATTGGAGAAGGCCCATAGATCCCGGTATTCCATTCATTCGGGCGCCGCAAAGATGTACCAAGATTTGTGGCAGCATTATTGGTGGCGGAGGATGAAGAAAGATATTGTAGCTCGGTGCTTGAACTGTCAGCAGGTTAAGTACGAGCACTAGAGACCCGGTGGTTTGATGCAATAGATTGAGCTTCCCGAGTGGAAGTGGGAGCGTATCACTATGGATTTCGTAATTGGGCTCCCACGGACTCAGAGGATGTTTGATGCGGTGTGGGTCATTGTGTATAGGCTGACCAAGTCAGCACATTTTATTCCGGTTTCAGTTTCGTATTCGGCGGAGAAGTTGGCAAAAATCTACATGAGGGAGATTGTTAGCATGGTGTGGTCGTGTCCATTATATCTGACCGAGGTACTCAGTTTACCTCCTATTTCTTGAGAGTATTTCAGCGTGAGTTGGGCACACAGGTTGAGTTGACCACAACATTTCATCCTCAGACGGATGGACAGTCTGAGCGTACTATTTAGATTTTGGAGGATATGTTGCGGTCATGTGTCATTGACTTTGGAGGTTCATGGGACTAGTTCTTGCCTTTAGCTGAGTTTGCCTACAACAACAGCTATCAGTCGAGCATTCAGATGGCTCCGTATGAGGCGTTGTATGGTAGGCGGTGTTGGTCGCCAGTTGGGTGGTTCGAGCCGGGAGAGGCTAGATTGATGGGTTCAGAGTTAGTCCAGGATGCCTTGGATAAAGTGAAGATTATTCAGGATAGACTTCGTACAGCTCAGTCCAGGCAGAAGAGTTATGCGGATCGCAGACCGATACTTTTTAGGTTTGGTTTGGTTTTGGTTTTGAGTTTTTAAAATCGATCAAATTTGGTTTGGTTTTGGATTTAATAAAAAATAACCGAACCGAACCAAACTGACTATAAAAGTAGCTATTTGAATTTATTATTACACCTATATATATGTATATTTTATAAAAAAATTCTAAAATTTATGGTACATATTAGTCATTTATATTTTTAGTCTAATTCTTTGCTATTATAATAATCTAATTCTTTGCCTTTACATTCTAGTTTGATTGGTAGTTTTCTTTTTCTAAGTACAAGAATTTATTTCGTGTTAAAAATAATCGATTTTTAATTGAGTACTTTAATTATTCATCACTATTTGATTCAATTATCATCAATATATCTTGGTAAATGTTAGATTTTCTCGAAGAGCAATTGATTTGATAGTGTTACATTGAAAATGTAGTCGCCGGAATATGCGTTTGGTAGTGTATGTCTCATATTTAAGAAAAAAACCGATGAATAACCGACAAAAACCGAATCGATAAAAAATCGACTTAATTGGTTTGATTTGGTTCCAATATTTGAAAAACCGACTTACTTGGTTTGGATTTTTTTTAAGGAAAAATCGACTCAAACCGAACCATGAACACCCCTACTCGTACACAGTTGCAGCGGAAATGAAACTGAAAAGACAATAATAACCTCGTATGTGCATTTGCCAAGCATGCATGTTTGATGACACAAGCTCCTCACTGTCTCTTCTAATATACGAGAATGTGTTCTGCACGGCTAGTTTTCATTTTCCATTAGGCAGGCTAATCACGATATGCTTATATAAAATAATTAATAATTAAAATATGCTCTTAGCATAAGAACCAAGTAAATAAGACACTATAGTGTACCTTAAATGTCTCTTTTAAAAGCATATGTAAATGTGCATATAACACTAAGTACTCTTATTAGTTATTTGTAACAATGCAATAACTATTAGATATAGACTATGCTCTTGTCGAGTCTTAAACTTCTGATTCCTAAATTCAAAACTGGCCGAAAATGCTCATTTTGACCTCGTTCAGGCAAATGATATACTTTTTTTGAGTCGAGGGTTTATCGGAAACAACCTCTCTATAATCTTTATAAGAAGTGTAAAATCTGTGTATGCGCTATCCTCCTCAAGCTCCACTTACGAAATTATACTGAATATGTTATTATTATTATTTTAGAAGCTTCTAGAGGAATTGGTGGCATGGTTCATTTCATACATCAAGAATTCCAGCAAAAACAAGATAAATGCAGCTTCAAACCCACATCATCTCCATAATTGACAGTTGTATAATTATATTATGATTTATTCTAGAATTACCTAATGCATAGAGATGAGATTTCATGAAAAATAAATTAGAACATCTTCGTCGACGTCCTCTATCTTACTTAAGGTGTTTTAGGCCTCATTTGTTTGCACTTAATGGAGGTCTGAATCTTAATCATTTAGATCTCAGACATTAAGTGCGTTTGTTTTCAAAGTCTGAATCTTAATTATTCTGATCTTAATCATTAAATGTGTTTGTTTTTTTTACTTCACAACCACTTAATGGGTCTGAATAGGTCTGTATGATTAAGATCTATAACAGAGACTTAATTTCATTAAGATTGAGCTGACCGCTGACTCGGGGGCAGATTTAGGCTCAATTATGAGTACGTGAATCCATAATTTTTTTTGTCTAATATATATATATATATATAGATATATTACAAATTTTATGATTTATTTAATTAAATATTAAGTAATTTACCTTAAAGAATAATCACTCATATTTTAAAAATCTTAAATTCGCCTTTGTACTTACTCGTCATAACTTCATTTCCTTAGGCCTGCATTCAACTATCTTTGTCACTTACACATCGAAATCCAAATTTACAACCGACTTTGCAAGCCATAGAAATTTTCCATCAATACATTCAATTTCTTTTCCTTAACCCCCCACCCCAAGTCTTACAATGACTATTTGTTATATTTAATAAAAAGTGCTTTCCTCTTAAATTGAGTTTTACGAGGCATAAATTTGAATTAATTATTGAGTTAGTGATAGGACTAAGATTTTTATTAAGGGTGTTAAAATACAGTACTCTATAACAACAATTCTTATATAACAACACTTCAATATAAAAGCTAAACTTTTTTTGGAACTAATTTTCATGTTTATGTTATAATATATGTTCTCCATAATAGCTCTTCGTTAATATAACATTCAAAAATATTCGGAACAGACAAAGTTGTTATATAAAGATTTAACTGTATATAAAAGTAAACCTACAAAACAAATTAAGAATAGTAAACATATAATATATATGCATATACATAAAAATAATTACCTACTTACAAAATATATTTTTCCCGTAAATAAGGTGGCTCCGCTAATAAATCAATCCAATAAATTTCAGATACCAGATGATTAAAAAGGCTGTATTTAACGTTTACACTCTAACACATGTGATTATGTGTACGAATATCATGCCCACACATTTTATTCAACTGAAACCTAAAAATACCTAAAAGAAAAATTAAGTACATGTGGTAATAAATCACTAGTGTGGTCCAAGGTAATTAAGAAAGGGTTTGGAGACTGATAAACCACTAAACTAATTAATAGTACAGTCAAACTTGTCTATAATAGAATCGCTATATAACAATACTTCTCTATAAAATTCAAGTTTTTTCGGAAGTAATTTTTTTGTTATGTTATAAATATATATTCTCTATAATATTACTTTACTATAATAATAAAAAATATTCGGAACAAATAATACTGTTTTAGAGAGATTTGACTGCAGTACGGTGACATCTCTGAAATGTTTACGGTAATGACCTAATTTAATTAGATCCATAAAGAAAATAGTTTATTGAGGAAATGGTTCCCATCAACTATATATTGCCTTTATTACAAAGAGAGGCATTGTGGCAATGAGTCATGAGATTGACCTTCCAATACCTCTGACTCAGCTATAATTATGACGTGGTCATGTTTTTGGCTTCTTCTGGGAAAAAATTAAACATAAAATAATTAGTCATTTCAACCACACAAAAAATAAAAAATTAACTCTTCCCAAATTCTTTGAATACAAATGCGTGCCCTATGCCTTAAAAAAAATATCGTTTAAGGAGTCAAATAATTTTCTTTGCATTAAATTTTAAATATTATTAAATTTAGAAATATAGTTTATAATATTTTCATGTGGTTCATAGATATGTAAAAAAAAATCAAAAAAACTATTAAAAAAATGATATACGTATTCAAATCTATAATTAAATGCATTAACCCGTTACTTCAAATACTATATGAGTTTTCACCGATTAGTGGAGCACAACGAGCACGGGGTATGAAAAATTGGCGATGAATTTGCTATGTTACATAATAAAGCTCTCTAAAATTAAGGTGTGTAATTCAACTTTTCAGACAACTTAGTATTTTCCCTTGAATATTAATATTATTTTTTTCGAGTATAAAAAGTATTATCCCCTAAAATTTATATGTGAAAGTTTAATACTATTTTGATAAGGCTGAATACATACGGAGACACTTCAAGTTGGCACGATTATTTATTTAGACACCTAAACTCAAAGGTGTTCCTATTGAACATTTATACTACCAGAAACTTATTCCAATTAAGCACTTCTTGCTGAGTTGGCACATAAAGTGAGTTTCACCCAATATGTGAAGACCCCAAAAAACAGATTTTTTCTTTTTTTTCTTTTTTCTTTTTCTTCTTCTTCTTTCTCTCCACCACCATTTCCACCATTGCTTCCTCCACTTTCACCATTGTTGTGCCTCCACCATTGATTTCTGCCAAGCTCCCCCTCCTCACCACCAAATCTTCTGCCACCCTCCTCTCTAACCCCCGTGGCCGAACCCTTCTCTTCACTCCACCCATCTCCAGTCGTCACTCTTATCCAGGAGCACCCCCCTTCCTTATTGATTAAAATTGAAATGAGTCTGAGTTCTTCATTTCAAATCGAAACACCATTAATGGGGTCTTTAAAAAGCTTAAAGGTTTAAAATGGGTTACTTGATTTGATGAAAGTTTGGGAAATTAATATTGGGGTTTTCTTTGGGTTGTCATGGGGAATCTTTAGCTGAAATTATAACAAATTTGGAGGAGTTTCTCTAAAAAAATTGGATTAAAATCGTGCTTGGAACAAGAACACATGAAAATAGTGAAGAACACCATAGTTTTTCCTTTTTTTTACTCAAAATAATATATTCCATTTTTTTATTCGTCATTTGCAATGTAAGCAGCGAGTGCATTGCACAAACTTTGTAAGTTTGGCAGATTGTCAAAGAAGTGCTTAATTGGAATAAGTTTCGGGTAGTATAAGTGTTCAATAGGAACACCCTTAAGTTTAGGTATCTAAATGAATAATCGTGTCAACTTTAAGTGTCTCTGTATGTATTCAGCTTTTTGATAATATAGCCAAACTTAATGACATCCATGCATATGATGATGATCATACCACATGGCATGGCCATGTATGATGGGCAATGCATGACGTGGCATTTTTGGTTAATGTATTTTGGGTGTGAGTATGAACTAAAAGGGATTTGAGGAATAATATTTTTGACTAAGAGGAGGATAAAATAGGAACAACGCACCAAACATGACTTAAGAAAACCTGTGGGTCCCATTCCACGTCATTCTTGCATGCTGCCATTGTGGATTTTGAATTAAGTCCAAGAAACCCACCCGTGGGTATGGAGGTTGTTAGTAATATATTATTATTACTTACTAAATTGAATATTAAAGAATAAGAACAAAATTGTAGAATAAACTGGACGTTTCTTATATATTTTTAGTAGGGCAAGATACAAAATTGACCGGTTGGACGAAATTGCTTTTGTTAACCATATATATATATATATTGTCGGTTCTTATATTTGGAGCGGCTAAAATTATATATTTTTCTTTTTAGTACCTAGTAGGCTAGTACTTAATTTTTTGTGTGAGATATAAATTAATGCTAGCATATTTGTAATTTTTCCAAAATTTATAATTATTTATTTGATTGTCCTTGAGTTAATAAAACGGTGAAAGGGGAGAAAAGAAGCCTTATTCTAATTTCTATGGGTGTTCAAAGTCAATTATTTACATCGTACCATAACACAATAAAGTAAGCGATCATTGTGCCTTGTTATGTGATGATCCAATCCAGTACTTTAAAATTAGAAAATGGAAAATGATGATTAATTGTTATTAAGAAAACACTCTTTTGAATCATATTAAAACAAGCAGTAAAGAAAAGACAAGACCAATAGGAAAAGAAGAAGAAATTAAAGAATTATTGCTTCATTTGGACAAAGAATACAGACGAATAAGAATTAAACCAAAGTAGAATATTTCAAGTCAAAGTTACACTCAAATGAACCTTCCCTTTACAAGTCATATCCAGGGATGAAAAAATTTAGGCTGAGAACACTAACCTGTGGAACAAACCAGCCATTAATTAGTCAAAAATAAAAAGGACGATGCACTTGATATTTTGTATTCACGCAGAGTTCCGGAGAAGGACCGTACCCAAAGGACGATTTAGACCGGCAGAGACGGATTTAGGGGGTTCACCCGAACTTAATAGTCAAGGTATTCAAAGCCTTTGTAAGGTCATAAGTTCAATTCTCACTAACTACATTTTTTTTTAAAACTTTTTTTATTTGAACCCCCTTCGCGGAGATTTTGCCTCCGCCACTGTAGACATGCTATTCTAATATAAACATTAATGGCTATTTTCCTATAGGTTACACGGAAGACAACGTTATTATTGTTCCAATGCACCTTTCTAGTCAAAAATATTAGTAGTAATTGTTGGTTGTTCCATATAGACTAGAATTATTCAAATACCAGGTTCACCCGCAGCCCTATATTGTTTTTCTTTAGCACAAAATGTCTTATTTCTGACTAGTTTTCTCTTTTCTTCTTCTAGTTTTAATGTAAGAAGAGACTTTTTAAACTCATTGTAGTTAAAAATTAAATTAAAATGTCCTTCGCCTGAGGCAAATTTAACATATGCAGAACACATAATAGATGTTAGATATATAAGTAAGTAAGTCTTAGACCGTATTAATACGTTTTAAAGTCGTATCAACCTAGATCCAAAACAAATAATATCATTAGTGAGTTGGACTGCTATGTATGGTATCAAAGTCAATCCGTGTGTAACCTTGTACAATGATGGAGCAAATCTTAACGGTCAATTGAGTTTAGGCGAATCCGAATCTTCCACACCTTTGAGAAGGAGAGTAGGGCAAAGTAGGTGGTGCGGCAAACCTCGATGAGAACCCTGAATCTCTAAGGAAGTGTATGTAACACCCCTAAATCCCAAGAGGAAATTTAAAATTTTCTCATTAAATTTTAAACTCTTAACTATTGATTAGTCCCCTTAGAAAGTGGCATACTAATTAATTACAAGATTATATAAAAATTTAGTACCGGTTAAACGTATTAAGGTTTAATATGTTGTAATTAGAATTTGTATATAATGGCCCTTATGTCCCTTCACCTAATAACATAAATATTTTGAACAAATATTTTTGTTCGCCGCTGTTTGTGTGAAACACACTTAGAAAAGAAAGAAGCAGAGACTTTGAAAAGATTCTTTTTACAGTAGAAAGATATAATTTTGACTATCATTTCTTGATTGAATTAATTTAGTTTCTTTTTTGACTTTTTGGTATATTTCGTACTGCCCAAGTCGTGGCTTATTTGGATATGGATAAGCTTGAGGGTTAGTCTAAACTCTAATATTCATGGTTTGAATATTTTAATGGCTGCAGAAAATAGATTAGAAAGACACTGAAGTGTGTGCGGCACCGTATAAGGAAATTTTTTGGAAAGGACTATTATTTAATGATTATTAGTTAGTTGTAGTTATCATTTACTATATTAATTTTTATAGCTATATTTTTAGGAGGTAAAAATTCCTTAAAAAAAGGGAACTTTTCACAAACCACTATTATTTAGTGGTTATTAGCTAGTTGTAGCTACCATTTACTATATCACTTCCTATAGCTATGTTTTCAGGGTTTTTAAAGGGTATTCGATGTATTTAAGTTACTGTATTCATGAATACAGTAGCATTTTTCGGCATGAAACATGAGATTACAGCTAGACAGATTATTGTATTCGACTGTATTCATAGCGTGAAACAGAGAATTACAGCTAGACAGATTATTGTATTCGACTGTATTCGGTTGTATTCACGACGCAATTCATGGTCTATTCAGTTGTTTTTAAACGGAAAGTAAATCAATTAACATAATAGACTCCTAATATAACTCAACAAACTCAATTATAACTCACAAAATTTGTATTTGCAGTTATAAAAAAGATTCTCAACCGAAAAACACCCCAAAAACATATCAATCTTCAAAGAAATTATAAAATTACATTGAATATAGTTAAATAGATAAAAATACATTGAATACATGAAGTATAGCAGGTCATCTATAGTGCAAAAATATATGAATACATATTGCAGATACATTTGAATACATATATACATCTGAATACATAAATTATATTAATTAAAAAAATTATATGAATACATTCATGAAATATAGCGAGACAATGAATACAATGAAATACATGGAATACATCGAGATATATTAAAATACAATGAAAAAAATAATGAATACAATGAAATGCATGAAAATACAGCGAGAAACATTGAAATGCACTTTAAAAAGGTAACAGAATCTTCAATTTGCTCAGCCCCAGACTCCGTCGTCTTTGTTCAAGAACATCCCTAATGTCGTCTCGTCGAGAGGGCCGCGATTCTGACTCGAAACGTCATTGTTCCCGTTACGTTGATACTATTTCGGCAATAGAAAGCGAAGTTATGCGAGAAAAAACCAATCAACGAAATTGCATATTGCAAATCACATCTTTGCAGATCACATCTAACTTTTATTCAAAACCACCGCACAACAACCAAATTGCAACTTTGCAGCGTTTTCCTGGAGTACTGAAATTTTCAGAAAGTATCATAGCAGAGCCAACAAATGCAGCATTTGAGATCTTAAAGAAGCAATCGATTAATAGCACAAACACAACTACACAATTCGCTGCCGTCAGTATCCAGTCCTCGCTCGCCGTCACTGTTGCCTCCGGTTGCCGTTGTTACACAAGAGAAAATTTCTATATCGGATGATTGCTCGGCTGCCCAAAAGTTTTCGCCGGAAAACTCTACTTCTGATGCTTTGCCGGAGAGAGGGAGAATAGATATGGGGTAGGGGATACGAGAAATAGAGAAAATACTACAAAGCTTATTTTATGACTTAATGGTAGGATGTGACCATAAATAAATATTTGGCTATAAAAAATTAAAAAATAGCTACGAAATATAATCTTGATATTTATTTAAAATAAATAATATATATTCCATAAAATTAGTACTATACAAAACATTAGTTCAAAGGAATCTACAGGATTAGAAATTGGGCTTTTGACGTCTTGTAGGAGTCCAATAAAAAGCCCATTTCCTTAAGCTGGACTATAATCTCTCTCTGTTACGTGGAAGATATTCAAAAACAACCAGATTTACATGTGGTAGTTGAAAAATAGCCACAGTTTTAAAAGTAATCAAAATTTAGCCATTTTTCATGTAAAGATAAATCTGAAGGAAAACACTGCGCATAATCCGGAAAAATATTCTAATATATTATACTGGAGTTCCAGTATAATATACTCGACTTACAACATACTAATATACTGGAGTTCCAGTATAAAATACCGATCCAACATAATATGCTGGAAGTTCATACACATGTGCTCCAATCTCCAGTATATTATGCTGGAACTTTTCGTGTTATAGCAAAATAATAGCTATTTTTCAATAACTTTGCAAACTTCGGCTATTTTTCAATTACCAATCCAAAAACTTACTAGCCTATGCTATTTTTACCTGATACATTCCTCTACACAAAATTGCATAAAAATGATACCAGTAGTCACTCTAAATGTTTGTTATTTAGAAATTCACCAATATAACTTGAATTTTAGTTTCTCAAGACAACAATGTCCATAGATGTCAAGATATTAATATTTTTAGTTCAAATTTTTGGGACAAATAAAGTACTAATTAATCCTTAAATAGCATCCTTAAGAATTAATGCCCCCCCCCCCCCCCCCCCCCCCAAACACATACTTGCTTGTTCCATGTGTTTTTAGTAAGAAATAGAAAATTAAAAGGATCCAATACGGGAACATTTTACGGGAGAAGGAAATTTATAAGATTCTTACCCTATTCCAGTTTATGAATACCCTTTTTTAACCAAACAAATTTTTTTTTGGAACGGTCACGAAATGTTTGCTAATATATTATTATTAATTTGATTCTGTGCTACTTTTAAGAACTTAAATAACTACTCAAAATTTAAATTTTAATGTCATATTTTGTCTACTAAATTAAATTTTCATATTCAAATTTAATATATTATTTGACTATTCGTAAAAAAAAATTAGAACCAAATGAAGGGCAAAGTGCAACAATAGCTATTTTTAAGCCCATTATTTAAAATATATCATAATTTACAATATATTTACAAATTAACCAATTCACACAATTTCAGGATTAAGTATCATGAATTTAGAAATCAAGGACTTAGTGTCCTGAACGACTAATTTTAAATTCAGGACATAAGATTCGAACTTTTGGAAATAATTTCGAACTTTAGGACACGATGTCCTGAAGTTTGAATTTTGAGATTAAATTTTAGGAAGACGTGTCCTGAAGTTTGAGCGAAATTGGATAATTTTTAAATACATTAAAAATTGTGAATATATTTTAAATCGCATACGTAAAAGTGGCTACATGGTGTCATTTCCACTCACATTAACACTTTAAAAATATATAATTGAGCTAAAGAGAGAATTTTATAGGTCCATTGCAAAAAGAGTTTTTAACGCCATATACCCCTCTATAAATCTCTTTACTCTCTATGCCTTAATTATGAAAGTTATCTTGTATACCCATAAAAAAATTACAAGGCATATCTTGATAGAGAATCGACCACTACTAGTAAGAGAATAATATCCATTAAATATAGCCTTAATTGTTGAAACGTGTATGTAGGCATATAAATTTTATTAAATCCATGAAATAATTTGAACTATATTTTAAATTCAAGATATATTGGTCCAAATAAATATTATGGGCTAATATAATTGAATTAATTATATAAGTCCAATATATGTATGGTCTTAATCCATTGGGCTAGCCCATTTTGTGGGGCTAAAGTGATGGGCCCAATTCATTAGGCTTAATATATCATCTTCCTAGAGGCCCAATTTGGTGCCACGCGTGAAATGACATGGCGCGCCACGTCAAATGGAAGAGCCAAAAGGATCGTGCCATGTGTCAAAATGACAAAGCACGCCAAGTCAAACTAAAAAGCCAATGAAATCATGCCATGTGTCAAGTGATGTGGCAATCCAAGACAAATAAATGAGCCAATTAAATCATGCCAAGTGTCTGGATAGTATTGGTCAGTTCAAACGGACCAATCAAATCGCAGAACCACATCACTCCCTACAACTATAAATAGAGGTCTTCATAAAGCTAGAAGACACCAGAAGTTATAACAAGAAGCAAGAGAGAGCTCGTGGATCAAACGCCGCAAATTTCTCTACAAGTTTCAAGCTTCAAGCAATCAAATTCAAGTTCAAGAAATCAAGTTCAAGCTCAAGAACGAAGAACAATTCAAGTATTCAAGATCAAGAACGAAGTCAAATCAAATACAAGACGTTCAAATTCAAGGCTACTTGTTCGTGATACAATTTATGGCAACAATCAAAGTGTTCGCGACGGATAAATCAAATTCAAATTCAAGATCAAGCTCAAAGACCCTTGAATTTATACTAGAAAAGTAGAATCAGAAGATTCATAGAGATTGTCTCAAATATTTGAAATAAAATACTACGATTGTTGCGATATTTTTCGGTCTTGATTTTATTTTCTCGACTGCCAATTTATTGTCTACAGTGTACTTAGTGAATTTTGAGGTTCACATCTCTCCTAATTAAACCATATTCCTATTTTTCATCGTAACTTCATTTATGATATTGTATACTCTATACCTTCAAATCTTCCTATATATTTTGAACATACCACAATATTCTAATTTAAAATACAATTAAAATTGAATATATCACAATATTCTAATAACAAGTATAATATCTAAACCAAGTATATCACAGTATTCTAAATTAGAATATATTATTCAAACTAAAAATACTATAATATTTTAATTTGTAATACATTATTCGAATACAATAGTATTGTAATTTTAAAAAAATTTAATTTGAAAAATCTTATTTCAAAATAATTTATTTACTGTATGTTTGATTTGAATATTGTATTCCAAATTAGAATATTATAGTTGTTTGATTTGAATATTATATTTTTCATTTGGATATTGTGGTTTATCGCATTCCAAATGAGAATCTTGTGGTATGCTTGATTTGAATACTATATTCAAAATTAGAATAATATCGTATGTTTGATTCGAATATTGTATTCCAAATTAAAATTTTGTGTTATGTCCGATTTGAATATTATATACCAAATTAGAATATTATAGTTATTTTATTTAAATAATGTATTTTCATTGGGATATTGTGGCTTATTGGATTGAATAGCATATTCTAATATTTTATTTAGTACAGATATTATATTCCTAATTAGATCATTTTCACATTTTTTTTGTTTTTCTTTTGATTACATAGATGAAAGAGAGAGAAAAATTATGGAGGACTTCATAGAGAAATTATCGGGATTTGGATTTTTTGGTGAACATGTATAATTCTAATTCCTTAATACATGAGATGATGGAGTGTTTTAAGAGATTAAATTGGAGTAAGAGATAATTTAGTTCCTTAAAAAGTGAGATTTATTAAATGGCATATAATGATATTAAAAGTTTAAAAAGTAATAAATTTTGATAAAGTGATATACAAGATAAAATAAATATTTCAAAAGTATGTGAAGTTAACTAGCATTTTCAGTGGGCGTACCGTGTGATTACTCTTGCAAAAATTATAATATATGGGCCTATATAAATAGAGCCCAACAAGTCACGTCCATAATCCAGTTCCCTTTACTGTAATCTCTCTTTCATATTTTAATTTGGACATTTTTCCTATTCTCCATCTGCCATAATCGTCTTCACCACTGTTGCTGCACTTCTGGGGGCTTCTTCTCCGACAACCAATGTCCGATCCCAGTTCTACAGCTCATATTAAAACTGTAAGCTCAATCTTTCCTTCTTCTCTTATTGAATTTTTGGTAGTAATTTTTTCCAGGATCTGTTTGAAAAATGGATACCGAATTTTACAGGTGAGGGTTGTGATTAATGGGAGAGTACAAGGTGTGTCATATAGGGGTTGGATAGTAGATAATGCGACGGATTTGGGTTTGAGTGGTTGGGTTAGGAACAGAAAAGACGGCACTGTGGAAGCCATGTTTTCAGGTAGTCCTGAGAAGGTTTTAGAAATGGAGCGCCGCTGTTGGGTGGGGCCACCGGCGGCGGAAGTTACCGGCGTGGATATTAATGCATGTGATGAAGATCTGGCCCCGGGTTTGAATGTAGGCTCACTGTTTGATCAATTGCCTTATCCATAAAATTTTGCTGAATTTCATATGTAACAATTTTGTCCAGATCTCTTTAATAGTTGGGATTCTTTTACTTGAATCAGATAGAGAATGTAATATGATATATAATGTATCTTTAAATGGTTAATATCATATTTTCATGAGACTTTCGTTAGTAACTATTTCAGCCACTAAAATGATTTTTTGGTCAATGTAGATTATTTGAATTTCATTAGAATTGAGTATCCTAAAATATGATACATTGATCAATTAAAGAGAGAGAATCACGCTGGGTGGGTGTTGGACATAAGAATGGTAAAATTCCGAAAAAAAGTGAATTTTTTTTTCAAGTGAAAATGATATTTGAAAATTAGAGTTGTGTTTGGACGTGAATATAATTTGGGGTTATTTTTTAATTATTGTGAGTTTTCGGAGTAAAATTTTTGAAAAACAGCTTATTGGAGTTTTTCAAATTTTTGAAAAATTTCAAAATTCATTTTCAAGTAAAAACTAAAAAATTTATGGCCAAACACTAATTTCGGAAAAAAGTAAAAAAAAAAGTGAAAAAAGTTTCATGGCCGAACATGCTCTTAGTTGTACGAATCCGAATAATGATTCGAATCATCTCTATTTTTTTCCCAGAGACATTATCTTCAAGAGGTATGAAAGAAAGATAGAACAAATTGTGAAATTTTCTCTGATTGTATTCACTGCACACACCCTTAATTATACAAGTAATTTTCGCATCTAAGATAAATGAAAAATAAAACAAAAGAATATTCCTATACACTTGTAGCCTACTTGTATAACCTCCTAACACAATTTTATTCTCCTATATGTGCTCATCATGTGTGGGAACTTCCTATTATTTGCCAACTCAGCTAAATTGAACTTGTGTGATGCTGACACGTGTAGATATTGATCTACACATTTGGAGACATAAGTATGAGGACATAGTAATCGAAACCTCTAACTCGAACACAAGCTTCGACACTTCGACCTCTTCGACCATTCTTCTTTTTCAGAAATTGCTTCTTCCTCATCTTTTTTCTTTAAATTGATATGGAGTTTTTTATTATCTTTTACACCCCCCCCCCCCCCTTAAGTTGGAGCGGGGAGAATGGACCCCCAACTTGTTCAAAACGTGTCGGTGTGAATCCCCAGATAAGGGTTTGGTGAATACATTTTCTATCTGATGCTCCGATGGAAGGAAATAGAGGGTGATTAGCCCAGAAAGGAACTACTGATGGACGAAATAGTAGTCCAACTCGACGTGCTTAGTCCGTTCATGGAAGACGGGGTTGCGAGCAATATGAATGATGACTTGGCTATCTGAGTGAATACGCATTGGTAAATTTGGGGGTGCTGATAGATCGGCAAGCAAGAAGACTAACCAAGTGATTTCTGCAGTTACTCTCCTCATAGACTTGTATTCCGCTTCTGCTGAGGATAGAGAAATGGAGATTTGTTTATTCGATTTCCAAGAGATTGGAGCACCACCAAGATCTATAAAGAAGCCGCTTACTTAATGACGGTAACCTCTACACGCCGCCCAATCGGCATCGCAAAAGGCAGTCAACTTGAAAGAAGGATCAACAGATAAGAAAATTCCTTAGGAAGGATCTGTTCTCAGATATCTCAAGACATGCAAAGCCGCTGGAAAATGTGAAGAACGAGGTCTTTGCATGTACTAACTTAAACACAAGACAGCGAAACGAAGGTCTAGTCTCGAGTTCGTCAGGTAGTTTAATTTACCAAACAAATGTCGATAAATAGTTGGATCCTCTAATTGTGGCCCTTGGTCTGCTTGTAATTGCAGTATGGATCCAGATGTGACGACACTGTTGCTCCCGAGCAATCAAATTCCTGCAGCAACTTTGAGGTAAATTGTCTCTCACTGATGATGAAACCCTGATTTTCCCTTAAAATTTCCATGCCCAAAAATTAGTGTATAGCATCTAAATGCTTGACTTTGAATTCTGTGTTTAGAAAAGTGCAAATGTGATCAATTTCCTTTGTGTTATTGCCTGTAAGTAGTATATCATCAACATAAACAGCTAAAATGGAAATTAGTCCATCTTTCTGTTTATAGGACATGGAATAGTCATTGAGAAAACCGGAGTATCCTTTGAAACTTAGAGCTCCGGCAAGCCAAGAATACCATTATCTTGATGCTTTCTTCAGACCATAGAGAGACTTCCTTAATAGACACACTTTATTAGGCTCAGGGGGAAGAAGTCCCGTAGGAAACCTCATGTACACTTCTTCATGTAAGTCTCATGTAAGAAAGCATTGTTAACATCTAATTGAGTACACTTTCCAACCTTTCTTTATATCCACTGTTAAAAGACATCAAATGGTAGTCATTTTCACCACTGGAATGTTTCAAAATAATCTATGTCTTCCCTTTGAATGTCCCCCCTCACTACTAACCTTGCTTTTAATCTCTCCAGTGTTCCATCGGAATTGTGTTTTACTTTATATACCCACTTGCAAGGCAAGGCTCTCTTTCCATGTGGCAAGTCCACAGTACCCCAAGTGTGATGAAGTTCAAGTGCCTCAATCTCTACATCCATAGTTTTCCTCCAACCTGGATGTGTAGATGCTTGAGCATAACTATTGGGTTTTGAAATAGCGGACAATGTTTGAAGGACCTTTTGTTAGTTGAGTGAAAGAGCACCAAAAGAAAACACACTAGGCTTGGAGGGTTGAATGAAGCAAGAAGAGGTAAGGTCAGAAAGAGTGACAGTGTTGCAGACATAGTCATTCAAATATGTAGGCTTCTGAGTAATCCTTTCTGACTTTCTGATTGGAGGAGGTGGAGTGGGAATAGGACTCTTAGACAAACTTGGGACTGGAGTATGAACAGGAGACTGTCTATCAGTAGGAAATGGAATAGCACTAGTGTGTGAATTGGTTCTAGACACAGTGATAGGAGTAGCAGGAGAGCCTGAGTGATTAGTATTAGGTGACTGAGTGAAATTAGTGGGTGGTTCTGTTGTAGAAGCAACATGTAATACCTTGTCTGTTGAATCTGCTTGGTCTGCAGGTGCAGGACAGAAAGGAAATTCATATGGTGAGACTGATTGGTGAAAGGAAAGCAATGATCATGAAACATTACATCTCTGGAAACAAAAACTTTCATGTTGTCCATATCCAAAAATTTATACCCTTTTTGGTTGTGAGGGTAACCTAGAAACACACAACTCTTAGCTCTTGGTTCAAACTTCCCTCTATTGTGAGCTAGAGTGGAAGCATAACATAAGCATCCAAAAGATCTTAGACAATCATACTTGGGTGGCTTCCCAAACAGTACCTCACATGGTGTCTTCCCTTTCAGAACCTTTGAAGGAAATCTATTTATTAGATAGGTGGAAATCAATACACATTCTCCCCAATATTGAATAGGGACTCTTGATTGAAATAATAAACCCCTCGCAATTTCTAAAAGATGTCTATGTTTCCTCTCCACAACACCATTTTATTGTGGAGTAGCTACACAAGATGTTTCATGTAGTATACCATGTTAATGCAGAAATGTAGATTCTTGTGTCCCCTTCCCCAATTCCAATGCATTGTCAGATCTTAGCTTCTTTACCTTCTTGTTAAATTGTATCTCTACCATAGTAAGGAAAGACTTCAAAGCCGAGAATGCATTACTTTTTGTACTCAACAGGAAAGTCCAGGTTGCTCTACTGAAATCATTAACTATGGTTAAAAAATATTTGTATCCATTGTATGTACTGGTCTTAAAAGATCCCCAAGTGTCTATATGAATAAGATCAAATATGCTTGAAGATCTGATTTGACTAATTGGGAAAGGAAGCCTAGTTTGCCTGGCTTGAGGACATACATCACACACATAATCAAAATTTGAAGGAAATTGAATGAAACTGAGATTTTTCATTACTGCAAAGGGAAAGTGCCCTAATCTGACATGCCATTCTCTTACATTAGATGTAACATTAGCAAACACATGTGCTGAAAAAGGAACAATAGTAGAAAACAGACTAGAATTGCTTCATTTTGGAATTGAAACTACATTTTGTTTGAACAAGATCCTAGACTCTAAACTACTAGGCTGGAGCAGGTATAAACCACCCCTCACTTCACCAAAAACTAGTCCCTCCTCATTAAATGGACATGCAACAGAAATTTGTTGGAAGTCAGATTGATAGAACAACTGAATTGACTACATAATTTATGAACTGATAATAAGTTATATTTGAAAGAAGGAACATATAGAACCCTTTCCAGAATCATATCTGGATGAATACTTACCCTGCCTATATGTGTAACAAATAATTGAAAAGATTTAGGCAAACTTATATGCAAAGGTATAAGCAATGGACAAAGTTCAATGATTTTGAGTCACAACACATGTGCTCCGAGGATCTGAATCAATTATCCATGTGTTAGTGTTAAAAACAACTAGGCATGTTCCAGAGTATTTAAGAATGGTACCAACTACTGCATTAACATTGAGCTCTGTTCCTGCATTTCCACCATTTCCAATTTTTACTTGCTTGATTATGTTCACTGGCTTAGAGACTTGTTCCTTGTTGAAGAAATGATTCTGATTGCTTGAATTTCCTTCAATGTATCCATTTGCTTGTCCATCAGTTTCTACTGTTGGTACCGGTGCATTGACCTTCACTCTCCTTGAGGAATGTTGACTTGGTGAATTGGACGTCATCGGGAAATCCATTGAGCCTGTAGCAGTCTGCCCCGACATGACCTGGTCTCATACAGTGAGAACATGTAACAATTGGGTTGTACCTAGTCTTCTTTGCCTTGAATTTTTGATGTGTGTTCCCTTGCTTCTGTTGTGGACTCCAATTTCTTTGGATCCGATTGTTTCTCTAGGGGGGTTTTGTTCTGTGTTCCCACCATAAATGATGCACCATCAGTGGGGTATGGTGGACTCATGTATATCTACCTTTGGCTCTCATCCTGCAACAATAGGGAATAAGATTGATCAATACTAGGGAGTGGACTCATCATGAGTATGTTCCCTCTTGGTTGAGCATAAACATCATTCAATCCCATAAGGAATTGAATAACTCTTTGATCTTCCATGAACTTTGCAATTTTCTTCTTTCCATCACATGTACAATCACAAGTGCACCCCAAATGTGAGTTGAGAGAATCCAACTCATCCCAAAACCTTTTGAGAGTTTTGAATTAGCCTGCTATGCTGCTATTTCCTTGAGCTAACTTTGAGATATCCTCTTGTAGGTGATAGAGCTTTTCTCCACTCGATTGCCCAAACCTGTGCTCAAGGCTGCTCCAGAGATCCTTTGTAGTTCTAGAATAGATCACACTGTCTCCTATCCCCTTGGTGAGTGAATTCAGCAACCAAGAGGTCACCATGTCATTGCACCTACTCCATTGTGAGTATTCTGTAGCATTCAAAGCTGGTTCACCATAAGCTCCATCGATAAAGCCAAGCTTGTTCTTGGCTGAAATTGCAATTAGCACAAATCTCCACCAGCCTGGGAAACCTCTTCCATCAAATTGTGTGCTAACTAGAGTCATCATTGGAGCATAAGAAGAATGTGGATAATAAGGGGTGATTGGAATCAAGGGTGCTCCCACTCCCAGTAGATCCATTGACAGTGAGAGTGGGTGTTGCTTCTATTCCTGCCATCGCTGAAGAACAGATGTGAAGAGGAGAAGAATAGTGATTGAATTTTGAGAGAAAGTTATGAATGTAACGAGCTACTGATGCTCTGATACCACGAAAGAAAGATAGAATAAATTGCGACTCTATGATTGTATTCACTGTACACACCCTTATTTATACAAGTAATTTATGCATCTAAGATAAATGAAAAATAAAGTAAAAGAATATTCCTATACACTTGTACTATTTCTATTGCCTACTTGTATGACCTCCTAACACAATTTTATTCTCCTACATGTTCTCATCATGTGTAGGAAGCTTCCTATTATTTGCCAACTCATCTAAATCGAACGACTGAGTTTTATTCTTCAATATTTGAAAAGCATTTTTGAGTAGTAATTAGTGTTTGGCCAAGCTTTTGAAAACTATTTCTAAGTGTATTTTTCTCGAAAGTACTATCAGAAAAGTGCTTTTGGAGAGAAGCTACATTTTTCTACTTTTCAAAAACTCTTTATGCTTCTCCTCAAAAGCATTTTTTTTCTATTTAAAAGCTTGGCAAAACACCTTAATTTTTGGCCAAAAAAAGCTCTTTTGGTCCAAAAAAAGCTCTTTTGGTCCAAAAAAGAAGCTTGGCCAAACAGGCTACAAGTTATTTTTTGATGAAAAGCGCTTTTTTGTGCGTGTTAGAAATGTTTTTTTTAGAGTTAAGGTTTTTGCTAAGATTTTAAAAGGGGAAAAAAATGCTTTCGAATAATTTTTTAGAAGCAAAAAAAAGTAGCTTCTCCCCGAAAATACTTTCCTGGAAAGTACTCTTGAGAAAAAATATATATAGAACAACTTTCTACAAGTTTGGCCAAGCACTAGTTATTGCTCAAAAGAAGCTAGGCCAAACATGTTTTTTTTGGTTAAAAATACTTTTTTCCAAAGTTAAGGTGCTTGTCCAAACTTTTAGAATGGAAAAAAATGCTTTTGAGTAAATACAAAGTAGTTTTTGACAAGCAAATAAAAGTAGATTCTTCCCAAAAGTAGTTGTCAGGAGTACTTTTTAAAATCTTGGTCAAACATCAATTGCTGCTCAAAAATGCATTTCAAATTAATTAGCCAAACACAATTGTTTCTCACCGAAAAAAAACTTCTTCTGAAAAGTACTTTTGATAAAAATATTTTTCAAAATAAGCTGATTTTAGAACCTTCGGGCCAAACAAGCTAACAAACTACTTTTTACTAAAAGTATTTTTTTTTAAAATGTATTCTTGAGGGAAATATTTTTTGAAATAAGCCGATTTTAGAAGCTTGTCAAAGATGCTATAAATTGTTTACACTCTTGAGAATCGTACTATTGGGGGGGGGGGGGGGGGGTGGACATGTAAACAAATATTTTG